>BSBM01001244.1:3992500-4260000 GCA_027924585.1 Larix kaempferi | reverse complement strand
GATTTCCGTGTTGCAAAACACCGTAGCAATGGTAAGAAAATGGTCTTGGGTAGTGTAAGATGATTCAGGGTTGTGATAAGACGATTCAGGATCCAACATCACCCTTTCCTCGTCCATGTACAAAACCACTCAAAACTACCTAAAATTGGGCTAAATTTGGTGACATTTCATCATGTTATCCTATTTAAAAAAAATAAGGCATGGAGGGAGGGAAAAATTCGCAATTTTTCATGAGTTTTCTTGCATGGAGAGAGGGGAAATGATGTCTAGAATACTCCCCCTCCACCAAGGTTGATTCTTATCATTTAAACCCTCTCCCCGTAGCTAAAATCACTAACAAAATGTTCCAAATTTGTCCAAATCCTTTATAATTTCAAACATGCATGGTAGGGAGTGGGAGTCATATGCAATGCTATTCCACCTCATTTCATGATTGAAATTAAAAAAAATGGTTTGTTTTTTGCAAAATTGACCAAATCTATGCCAATTTTGGACAATGTTTTGCATGGACCCACTTTCCCTCCGTGTATGAAATTGCATGAAATTTGGAAAAAATGGGCAAAAGATGGCCAAATTTGGTGTAAGTTAAAGTGTTCTAAGCTATTCTAAGGTGCCATATTATAGGGGTTTCTAACTGTTTAACATTGTATACCAAGAAAGCATACTGACCCCCAACCAATTAACCAATATTTATTGGAAGACACCACTTTCATGTGGTTGTCTCCGTTGGTATAAGGGTGCAAACACGAAAACGGGTAATACATTTGCTTGTTGACAATTAAATTTGTAAAATATTTTGTTCATTCAACTTCAAGCAATTAAAACTCATATCTACATTGAGAATTTCACTTTGAAGCAAAAAGAAGTTTTGTAGAAAATTATGTTACTCCATACTCATTTTTCTTTTATGGACATGATGCTATAAATTTCATGTACTAAATGCATGCACCTAAAATTTTTGGCAAGGATAATGAGTGAGTAATATACATGGCCACCTAGTTTTTAGATATAATTATTCATTTTAGGGAAAAATATGTGTTAGCTTTTGGGATTACTCCAAAAGTGTTCTCACCTCGGTAGACGAGCAATAGGTCTCCTAGCCCCTTGTGATGCTTCATGGTCATATCAATGTCTCAGTTTGGGTGGATGCTTGGCCTTGGTTAGTGTGTTGACATGGTACCCTTAGGATATTGTTACCTAATCGACATGTTGATAAACTCATTGGGTGCATACAATGGGGGATTCAATTGCTTGATCAAGGGAGG
This sequence comes from Larix kaempferi, assembly GCA_027924585.1. Classification (NCBI taxonomy): domain Eukaryota; kingdom Viridiplantae; phylum Streptophyta; class Pinopsida; order Pinales; family Pinaceae; genus Larix; species Larix kaempferi. Next base: position 4,258,735 of record BSBM01001244.1, on the reverse strand, counting down.
TACTTACCTAGGAGGAGGAGCATTTTTCACTTAACCCTTAGAGCTTGGGACCTACACGCCTTGCAGGTTGGACACTTGATTTGATGATGCTTGGGTTGAGGAGGATACTTCATGGAGGTTGATGATGGAACCAAGGACCAATGTTGAGGAGGAGAGTTGGACCTATGCGACCACATTGTCATACAATAGAGTACCATTGCGCACATTTAACACATAGTTAGAGAAGGAGTACCTTGCATGAGGAAACTTGCATATCAAACCACTTTGGAAGAGGGAGTGTTAGACTAACGTCGCTGAGTTTCGGTGGGAAATCCATGAATGAAGCAATATGACCACCGCCCATTCCAAATTGAATCCCCAACATGTTCTATATGAGGGGGAACCCCATACCTCTTTGCATGCATTAACTAGTCAAGTGGCCCAAGAAACACACTTCTATATCCGTGTTGTGAATCAAATCCAATGTTCCCTGAGAAAATCGATAATGGATCCTTAATCATCTTCTCTTTGGGAGAAGAAGGAGAAATATGCACATTTGGGAAGGAAGAATAACAATTGGGTCAGCACTATCCAAAACAAGAGAGGGAGACAATTCAATATCCTGAGAAGGCCTATTAATGGTAAGAGGTGGAAAATACGAAGGGTTAATCACTCCCATAGGATCTGTATTCATGGTTGAGACAACCCCCATACTACCACTAGCCATCCCAATGTGCGAAAAAATTGAATCCCCAATATTAGGTCGATTACTGGATAAGTTTTCTAATCCCATCCTTGCCCCCTCAAAGGAATCAGAAATGGCAATTCCATTTGGAAAAAGATTTGGCGAAGTTTCCTTTGACACAGGAAATGTAACCTCTGAATCCTCAATACAATGCCCTGAGATATGGTCCCTAACCCCAGATACATTCAAATCTAAGATCGAATGTAGGGAATCACAGATTTAATATTTGGAAATAAATTTTAATAGAAGGGGTAGAGAATTTTGTAACTTACCAAGGAAGAAGGAGGTCGATCCCACATCTAGCGGAACTGGAAAGTGATACTCATTGTCAATATCCTTAGAGATACCCAATGACAATGAAGTTTCAGAAGAATCCCTCATAATAGAGACATCAAAAAGCAGACAATTATTACGCAGATGACCAGTCTTGCGACAACGAGACATCGAAAAGGAACACACCAATAGTCTAGGCATTGGATAAAAGAACCGACATCCCATTTAACTTCCAATTCTTCCGGGAAGCCATCCAAAACCACCATATCTATCAAAATCCTCATCATCTTCTTCTTTATTGTCATTAGGGTTTCTTCCTCAACTAAAATAAAATTCCCAATACAATTAGCCACTGCCTCGAAGGCTTCAAGAGTCCAACAATGAAAAGGAAATCCTAGAAGAAGCACCCAAAGGTTCCTTCATTTTATTTTTTCTTTCCACGAGTCGAATCCCGAATGCCATTTGGTGAATACCAGCATGTGTGTTCCAATAAACCAATATATCGCAGATATCTCCTACAAGATTTCTTCAGAGAGAAAGTGAAATACAACCCAACCATTAACACGCATTGTAACCCTAGGAACATAATCAATACGTGGCTTCCATTTCTTTGTTAACCAATCCAATATTTCCGGGCGAGTCATTTTAATGAAATCAAATCTACCCAGAAGAGCCTTAGAAGATAAGCTAGTTTCCATATTTATGGTAATGTCTTTGCCAAGAACACGCAGAGACCTCCCACTTTTTATCTTTTGAATCTTCAAGGATCTGTGTTTTCGAGCTTGTGCCCCATTGATCCTATGCTTTTGTTTATCATCATCTGGAATAGCAAAAAATTTCTTCCCAAAAGACCCAAAACGATTAACTCGAGATAGATCGAAATTTTCTATACCACAAAAATACCCAAGAGAGTTTTCACACAGAAAATCAGTGGATTTAGCTACCACCAATCCCTCAAGAATAGATTTAGTGCCACAACCTTTCGAACCCGTAGACCTACCATATACATTACAATAGAAATCAACCAGTGCATTTGGGTTTACCGAAACCCTAGTGTCTGAAACCCGAGACCTATCCAAATACCGATAACCTAAGTTATGAGGGGTCCCATCATTGTCAAGAGAGAGAGTACCCTGCTACCGCTTCTCTAGCAAAGAATCGGCAGGATGGGGTAAAGACAAATTTATGTTCCTTTTAGCCATTTGTCAACCCCAACCAAACAATGAAAAGACAATTAAAAAGATGACAAAAAATGTAGGTGAGTTAAAAAAAGAAAAATCCCACTTTTTCTCTTGGTTGATATTAATCCCAAGAAGAGAGACTCTAAGTGCTCTACAGAATACTCCAAAACCTAGCTAGAGCATATGCTTTATTAATTTATTTTTAAAGTATTATTATTAAATTGATAATGTATATCGACAGAGTTATTATTAATCATAACTTGTATAACAATTTTCAAAAAACCCTTTCAATAATGTAATTGAAAAACTAAAAAACTAACCAACTTTAATAATAATGTAATTGATAATGTAGTTGAAACACTAAATGATGATAATAAGAAAATGCTTTCTTTTGGATGGTCTTGAGATGCAATGTCAAGCTGCCTTCTTTTAGATGGTAGGCTAATAATAAGATACTTTCCTGAATGGTAAGATGCGCTTTCTTGGATGGTGTTGTGGATGTAATTTGTATCTTTCTCTTGAATGGTAAGATGCGCTTTGATGATCCGTAAAAAGACTTAATGTTTGGACTTTTATATGGACATTTAATGAACTTGTAATTTCCGGGCCTGAGTTGCTACATATATACAGTAGCTAGCAGCTACACTTCATCATTAATTACCTCCTAAACGTTCATGTGACGAAACACTCATGCTTTTCAAGAAGTAAATAATCTTTAACATATTCAAGGAATCAGAAGATTCGATTTGTTGGAATTTTCTTCATTGGTTGCATTACAAATGTAATAGTTAGGCAACATCCCCATTATTATCGTATAATCTACTTATTCCTCATATTCTTCCACATATTCCTCATATTTGTTGAGAATTACTAAAGTACTAAATTAGAATTACTAAATTACTAAATTAGATATCCAATTACTAAATTATATATTCTTCCACATATTCCTCATATTTTGTTGAGAATTAAAAAAAAATGCAATTACTAAATTAGATATCCAAGTACCACTTTCTCCATCCATGGCATTTATGGATCAAATCTGAAGGGTAAGGTCCTATTTCACTTTGAAAAGCTATGATATATTGAACCCTTCAATGCTTACATGTTAAAATAAACCATTCATTTCATTTGAAAATGTAATAATACATTAAAATTTCATTGTATATTAAAAACAATCTAATCCAATTCTTAATATAGTGATAAAATTTGCATCATTCCACTCTATAGTTTTTAATAAGCAATATCTAACCCAAGAACCCATATAGAAGAAATTTCAAAAACATACAAAATAAAGAAATCAATTGAATTTTTTCTATAACTGATGGAGATTGAATCGGAAAGTAATAAAACTTCTAAAGAAAAATCAAGTTTGGGTGAAAATGAAATACAATCTGTACAGTGTCCAATGAACATAGAAATGGATAAATACAAAAGAGGGAGTGAATCTAAAAAATATGTTCATGGATACCAAAACTATTTCCTTGAATCACTTCAATAACAAACTTCACTCCTTTCCAAGAAGAAGCAAATAGATACTTATAAAATATCACAACAAAAAACTATTCTCATAGTGCACATACCTGAAAACAGCACGAACAACCCAACCAGTATTGACTCATTGAGCTCCTCTAAGGGAAGGAAGATCTTTATATATGTTTCTCACCGCTCAACTCTGTGAACCAGAGTAGAGACATAATCCATTAGAGGATATAATCATTAGGGGTGGTGTCCTTTTTTGTCTCTATTGGTGATGTGCACTTATGCAGGTGGGTGGTGGACTGGTGGTGTTGGTGTGGATGTGTCCTTCCTTTTCTCAGGAAAACCCCCTAGAGTTTGAAGAGGGTATGATATACCCTATGAATGAATAGGGAATGAAAGGGTGGAAGTAGCCTCAGCAGGGATCGATGGTGACGGTTGAAACAATCTATAGTGGAAGCAGTTTGAGAAAGGGTCAAGAGTTACTTTAGTTCGAACTTGTGATTTCGATAGGAATGGTTTAAGGTACCTCTCCCCATCGAATCTTAATTTTCAAGCCAAATGACAAGCTTAGTCGGTCATGATTCTTGCAAACACTGATAGTGATATCTAATAATAAGGAAAAAAAATCTCCTATGATTTTTGGGGTCCTTTGAGTAGTACATTCATCTCCGTGTAAATACCAGTAGAGCCATCTGAGATAGATGGATGGAATCTCCTATTTGAGTCTCCATATTAACCATTCGCATACCTAGCGAAAAAGAAAGTGACACACCACATCACTTACCAACATGAATCTCCATGTCCCACTTCTCATTGATGAAGTCAATATTGATTAGAAAGTGATCAAGACACTTGCTCCAACAAGAGCCTTGATAATTGTGTTCGTTTGGTTTCCTGACCAGCTCACTCTATTGAGTCTCGATTGAAGCTAAAAAAAAATGCGTCGTCCTAGGTGTCACATTTCTTATGACACTTTATAATTCGTAAAATAAAGGTTAGGATGATATCCTACATACCTTTATATAAGTGAGATTTGATGCAAAATTATTTAAATATTTAAAAATAGGGATTAGTTGAAAACTCTATTTAGTTAAGATTGCATGTGGAATCCAATTGGTATAAAAAGAAATCCCTTATAATCCATGGTGGTTATATACAAGTATATGGGTAGAATTATTTATATGCTGGGTAAACATAGTATTGCAGTTGATATTATTATTATTATTATTATTATAAATTGTGGAGTGCATATAATTACAAGTTAGGGTGAATGATAATGAATTGAACAATATAAGTGTCGATTTCACACATTTGAATGATATTGAAGTTAACATTTATAATTGTGGAATTATATATTGGTCAAAAATAGAATTAATAATTACGGTATAATGGTTATGCCTATAAAAGTGCACATTTTAGTTGACCACTATGAATACTTATGGACTAGTGCAAGGCAATAATACCCACTTATGACGCGTTAGTTGCAATGGCATGCTGGAAAAACACAAATCTTATCATTAAAATGAATTATTAGAGGTACCTACAAAACTTTTTAGAATTAGGTGTAAAAAGATGAAACATATAAAATCGGATCACCTTTTCGGAATATATAACTTTTATTTATGTAAAAGTGGTATAACCACCCCAAAATGTCATTATTTTAAGATTGATATGTTATTTTTTCTCTAAAACATAATGCATATGTTCACATTGGTCCACCTGTTTGTTATGTAAATTGTCAAATTAGGAGGAAAAAAATATGTAGAGGCGTTGGCAACAGACGGATCTTGTGTAGGGCTATTTTTCCAAAATTTTAAAAGTTAATTTTATATATTTTTTTAAATTACGAAAGTCAGTGAAGCCTTAAAACGACATGGTCGAGTGTTGGTCCACCATATCATGGTTTGAACATAATCAATAGACTTTTTTTTTAGCTTGTAGGTATTCTTGTACTCTTGTGTGGGTTCTTTTCCGTTTTCGAAATATGTAAGCCAATCAAAAGTTATAGCCCAAATAAATGACCTAGGTTTTTTACAAATTTGACATGAGTGCAGTTAAAAATGAATTAAAAATAGAAAACAATAACATATCTATTCAAAAAATATATAGTTAGAATCTACACACAGAGCTCGATAAGTGTGTGCAATTTCATCAATAGTGCACAAGTGGACATATGCGGAACTAAGCGTGAAAAACATGAAGTTAAAGAAATTGGTGTGTTGTGGCATAACTCAGACCGAGCCTCAAGGTTTGGCAATCTAAAACTAGTATCAAACCTGCAAGGGCGCCAAAAAAAATTTGAATCCAAACACGTGTGCGCGCACGCATTATTGTGTGCTCACGCGTTCGTTTTGACACCTTCATTTTTTTCTATCTCTCCCTAAACCCCCCCTCGCTCTCTATAACCTCACCCCCCCTCTCTTCCTATCCACCCAATCCCCCCTCCTCTCTTCCACTCTTCCCAATCCCTCCTCCCTCCCATACCCCTCTTCTCTCCTTCACCACAAGGGTTAGGAGATATATTATTACACAAAATCACTAACTCGCATTATCCTCATGTACATATAAATATTCATCCTTATAACCATAAATCCATGACCCCTATATCTCAATCCCCAAACCCTTAACCTTTAGTCCCTAGCCATTGCAATCCCTAGTCCCTAGTACAACTAACCATTATAACTCTTGGCTCACTATAATCCTAAAATAGTATAGCCCTAAAAATACTAAATACTAATACATAATGATATATATCCCTTAACCCCTATAATACTAACCACCTAATCCTAACATCTAAAGTGTCTAGTCAAATAAAGATTAACCCATAACCCTTATAAGCTCTAATTCTCATCAGCCCTAAACTCTATCATCAAACACCCAACCCTTAAAACCTATAACCCATAGCTAGTTTAGAGAGATAGTCAGAGAAAGAGGGACCTGAACCTTGGGCTCTAAAGGAACATTCTATCGAGAAAGAGCTATGATGATTTCCTCCACTAACCACACATTACCTCTTAATGGTATCACTGGCCTATGATTAAGGATGACAATACCATGAAGTGGTTTTGATCAATATGTATGTTCCTGATCAAGGCTTTGGGAATGATGTTTTATGGAAGAATATCGTGCCTTTGGACATAAAGAAACCATTTAGACATCCGAGGCCATGAACAATGTCTAAAAGCACCAAACAAGACTTTACAAGAGTATCCATTGTGCTATGTATCCAAGTCTCGGGACGTAGGGCATTGGACATGGTTAAGGGAGGAGACATAAGACTTGGGCCTTAAAGGAATCTTATATCCATCTAGGGCTAAGAAGGTTACCTCCACTAACTACACATGTCCTCTTGAGGTATCATTGTCCTGTGATTGAGGATGGAAGTTCCATTATATGGTTTTGAGTAGTATCTACATGTCTTAGGGCCTTGGAAATGGTTTTCCGGGGAATAATACCATGCATTTGGACGTAAATAAACCATTGAGGCATCCAAAGCCATGACAAATTCCTCTAGGAACCATGCATTAGCTCATAGGGATATATGTGGAAATATGTATCTATGTCTTAGGGCCTTAGGACCTTGGACATAGTCAAGGGAGGACAGTTGATCCTATGGATCTAAATGAATCTTCTATCCATCCAAGGATAAGAATATTTCATCCACCAACCATGTGTGACCTCTTGAGGGTATCATTACTCTATGATTGAGGACATTAGTTCCATTCAGTATTTTTAAGTAGTATGTACATGTATCGGGGCCTTTAGAATGATGCTCCAGGGAAGAATACTATGAATTTATCCTTAAAGAAAGCATTGAGGCATCTAGATCAATGAAAAATGATTCAAAGGAAAACACATGACTTTGTCAATGGTATTCATGATGCTCTATATTTATGTCTTAGGACCTTGTGGCCTTGGACATGCTTAGTGGAGGATACCAAAACCTTGGGCGCTGAAGAAGTCTTCTAGCCATCAAAGACTAAGAAGGTTTCCTTAACCAACCAAACATGGCCTCTTGAGTGTGCCAATGGATTATGATTAGGGATGTTGGTGCAATTAGGTGGTTTGGAGAAATATGTATGTGTTTCAAGTCCTTGGGAATGACATTTGAGGGAAAAAGACCATGCATTTGGCCCTAAAGAAACCATTGAGGCATCCAAAGCCATGAAAAATGTCTGAAAGCACCATGTATGACTTTGCAGGGATATCCATGATTCCATGGCACTATGTATCCAAGTATTTTGAATTGGGGGTTTGGACATGGCCATGGGATGAGACTTGAAGCTCGGGACTCAAAGGAATGTTACATCCATTTAGGGATAACAAGGTCTCCTCCACCAAAAACATATATGATTTTGAGGGTATCATTGGCCTATTGAGGATGACTGTGCCATTATGGTATCATTAACATATGATTGTTTCCTTGAACCAACATAGATCCATCCTAAACGTGTATCTATCAAGCACTGAGAGGCATCCGATTTCTCGAGGTGTTATTTTTTTAATGAGTTTTTATTTGGTTTTAAAATTTTCTTTTATGAGTGGATATGGATTTTTTAAATTATTTTTTAATTGGTTTTCACTTTTTATTTTATGAGCTGACATAAATTTTTTAATTACTTTTTCTTTTGGGTACATAACATGACGGCGTTATGCTACATTACATTACACATCTCCCCCATACTAAGTTGTAAGCACCTCGCTACTCTCGGTGCAATAAACACATATGACATTGCAAGTAGATACTTCACCTTCAAATGATCATATTTGATTGAGAACTACGTATAGGTCTTGAGCCATAAACCAATGTAAAGGAATGAGACATTGAAATCAGGCCTAGAATATAACTTTTGAAGCTCAAGGGAAACCAATAATCCCTTGAACTACCACACATGACCTCTATGTAGGACATTTGGCCTATAAGTGGTGATATCTCACTATTAGAAGGTTATGAGCACTAAGGATGGGTCATGGGGAACTTTTCATGTTCAAGAGATGAGCCTAATCCTTATGATCTAAAGCAATATTTTGGGAAACCTACTTTAAGAAAAACACCTTGAACCACCACAGTCGATCCCCTGAGAGTATAATTTTCATATGGGTAATGATATGGGCATCTAGGCATATTCTAGGAATAAGGGTCCATGAATGATGCCTCTAACCACGAAAGATGACTTTTTGAGGGTTTCTTTGGTATTCTAGTGACAATATGGGAACATTAGAAGTTTTTGAGCACTAGGTATGGCTCTTGCATCCTTAAACATGGTCGAGAGAGGAAACTTAGATCTTATTCCCTAAATAATGCTTGTAATCATCCATGGCCAAGAAGGATGAATAAAAAACCACATGGCTTGTCAACGATGCTCTTTAACCTATGACTATATATGTTGATGCTCTTTATCCTATGAGAGGAGATGTCTCTTTAGCCTAGTAATTATGGGTTTTGAGGCTCTGTGCATGATCAAGGAAGGAATCCTATGCATTACTCCCTAAAGTAATATTTGAGGAACACAAGGCCATGAATGATACCTTAAAGAAACACACATGACCACCCCATGATTGTTGTAATAAATAAAACTAGTATTTTATGTTTCTTTGTGGACATTACAAAAACATTTCACAAAGTTCCCAAAACTAACCTATAGAATATTTTGCAATAGGTATAGAGAGATATTGGGGGTTAGGTTTAGAGAGAGAGAGAGAGAGAGAGAGAGATATTAGGGGTTAGGTGTATATAGAGAGAGAGATAGGTTTGGAGAGAGATATAGAAAGAGAGAGAGATAAATTGTTAGGGGTTTAGAGAGAGAGATAGATTGGAGGTTACGGGATTATGGAGGGAAAGATAGAGAGAGATTGGTGGTTAGGGTTTTAGAGAGAAAAATTTATAGGAGATTAGTGGTTCAAATAGAGAGAGAGAGAGAGAGAGATTGGGGGTTACATGTTTATAGAGAGATATTGGGGGCTAGGTGTTTAGAGAGAGAGAGATTGGGGGCTAGGGGATTAGAGAGAGAGAGAGATTGGGGTTTAGGGTTTAGAGAGAGAGAGATTGGTGGTGAGGGGATTGAAAGAGAGAGAGAGATATTGTGTTTTAATGGTTTAGAGAGATAGATAAAGGAAGATAAAATGGTGGTTAGGGTCTTATGGAGGAAAAGATAAATATTGGGGGATAATGGGTTAGAGAGAGAGGGGGTTATGGGTTTAGGGTTCGATAAAGTGAGAGATTGATGATTCTGTGTCAGGAGAGAGAGAGAGAGAGAGAGAGAGAGAGACGTTTGGAGATAGAGGTTTAAAGAGAGCGAGATTGGTGGTTAGGGGTAGAGAGAGAGAGAGAGGGGTGGATTGGAATTTAGGGGTTTAGAGGGACATATAGAAAGAGAGATATTAGGTATTAAAGGTTTAGAGAGATAGAGAGAGAGATTGGAGGTTAGGGGATGAGAGAGAGAGAGAGAGGGGGAGAGATGGAGAGATAGAGAGAGAGAGAGAGAGAGAGAGAGAGAGATTAGAGCATATGGGTTTAGAGAGAAAGAGATTGGTGGTAAGGGGTTCAGAGAGAGAGAGAGATTGACAGTAAGGGGTTCAGAAAGAGAGAGATATTTGGGCTCAGTGGTTTAGATAGAGAGAGAGATTGGGGATTATCGGTTTAGAGGGAAAGAAATAGATCAAGATTGTCTGCAAAGAGATATAAATTAGTGTTAGGCGTTTAATATGAGACGGAGAAAAATTGGAGGTTAGGATTTTAAAGGGAGAGAGAGAGAGATTGGGGGTTAGGGGTTTAGAGGGAGAACTCATTACCCCTATAACCCTTAAATACTATCAATTTTTAACACTAAAATATATAACCTTTAACCCCATAACTTTAACAACTCTTAACCTACAATCTTTATAACCCTAACCCAAAAACACCTAAACACCTAGAAGCACTTATGCACTTGGGGATTATGGTTTAGAAGAGGGCCTAAAAGCCTTTATGGGGGAGGGTGTAACATCTCGAAATTTCATAAAAAATTAAAATTTTTATAACAACATTAATTAAGATAATAATAATTGCGGAAATCAATATTGTGATTATGATAGTATTAGTTGTATAGCTGTTAGTACTAAACATGCTTTAATTTCTGTCTTAACAGCAGTAAGATAATGACAGTTGTTATCACATAACTAGTATCATGATTATGACGACAAAGAATTAAATGATGCAACGCTTTCTCTTTTACAAAGATACTGACATTTTGACTTTGCTGCATAAGGGTGTCCTACAAGGTACCCTGGAGCTTACTTAGCTACAACGCTAAAGCTTATTGAATGTCCTATGTGCAGACAACAAGTAAGAATGAAGTACATATAATTCAGTTTTAGCGTCATAAATAAATAGAATATTATAATTTCTGTTGCGACTATTCAGAAATGAGAAGGTATGGGTTTCAATGCTATGATTATTGTTTTAAGCCTTTGTCTGACAACTCCATGATGTTTAAATCATGTCATGTACGTCATTCTGCTGGTGTTTTTGTTACTGTACTAGCTAGTTATAATGTCATCATTATCTTTTCCATCATTGATATAATAAATGTATCGCAAGGTCATTTAATGTTTGCATGAAAGAATATGGTAAGAACTCAGATCGTTTTAGTCAATCTTCCCATTATATATACCTATATTTTTGGATCCATCGATAACCTACTATACAAATTGATTATTTTTATATCTTCGATAACAAAGTTTGTATGATCCCGATCAAAGTTGCAAGGTTGATATTAAAATTCCCTAGGTATGAGCTATTTTAACCATATCCTTACTATGTTCATCTAATGATACATATAACCCTTACAAGGGTTTGTATCTATTAATAAGAATGGCATAAAGCGAAACCATAGCAATAATATGACATAGTTACCATATTAACTAATATCTAAGTCCTAACATTAATATTTAATTCTATAAATAATAGAACCTTTGGACTAGATAACAATTGGAAGGTTGATCTAATGGATTTGTGTATCGTCGTGGGTCAAACGATACCATACCTATGATTTTTAAACATAAATTAGAACCACACGAAACTTGTGATTCATTTTAACATGGCTTAAAATTATAATGTCATGTATCGGGGTTGAAATGTAACGTTGGAATTAAAACAATGACATGCAATAACTATTGGCAGGTTGACAGTGCTGGCTCATTAATGTGATAAGATCGTCGAGCTGTAATGGAGATTACCCTTCGAATCTGCATTGAAATCTTTGATATGAAAGTTATGTGACAAGGTTCGTTGTCAATCCATGTATGGTAGTATCATTGTAATGGTAAATGTCGAGACCACCGTGTCATTGTTTTGAGTTAGCCTCTCTCCGAGTTGGACGATCAGAATGATCCAGTGTGATCCACTGTGGCATTCCCATAAGTATGAAGTGATAGTGTATTGAATGCATGAGTTGCTCAACCTAATGCAAAGTGTGTTGGCATAAACCTGATCGTTGATCAACATTGGTATGGATCATTGGATCAAACCCTAGCAAAAGGATCAAAGTTTGGTTTACGAGTTTGGTGAATGAGGGTTATTGTCTCCATTGTTTTCGGTCTGTGGCCGACAGGCTGCCAATTTTTTAGCCTAAACTTTGTATGAGTTCGACCTCGAGACCTCTGGTTTGAGAGGGTTACAGTTCTTCTCCTTCTACAATGGCGTCGTTTGATATCCTGCGTATCTAGTTTTCAATTGTTAACAGTTGGTAGTTCTAGAATTCGTCGTTATAGTTTGAGTCCACGTTTTTGCTTAGTGTAAAAGGACCAAGGGTTATCGTCTCATTTTAGTGTGGGATCATCCTGTAACTTGGTGGAAGTGGAATGCTTTGGTACTTACAGTAATGTAAGTTTTTCCTGTAACGAAAATAATTCATTCAATGTGTTTTTATCTTTCAGTTTTGAAAAGATTTCAGTCAACTAAAAATCTAAGCTATCGTTTTATGTCAGTTGCAGGTACTGCAACAAAGAATCGAGCAAGGGTTTCGAGGGTTGGCAACTTTCTTTCGGGTAAGCTCTGGGCCTTTCCGAAAACCCTCGTAGGTGCTTTGACAATGGTTGAAGAAGTTTCAAGGGTGTGTAGTTGGTCCTGTCGTGACCCATCGTGGTTATTATTTGAAGACTTTCGAAACAAAAGATGTCTACTCTGAGCTGTGGCTCTCGTTTTGTTTATATGGTTTTTGGTTTTTCTACCATGACAAAAGACTTCGCCTCAGCTGGAGATTTAAAGCTGTTTATCTTGATTATAAACCCTGTATGTATCGTCTTGGAATGACATGCTGTAACTTCCATTTTCTGGGTATATCGTTTTGTTTACTTGAAGTGGAAACTTGTAATGGATTTAGCCATTGAGACATGAGTTGTCTTGTTTAAGTTATATGAATGATACCTAGAACCGAGGCTCGTTTATTATAATTACGTCTCTGTCTTTTGAGAATGATAACACACTATCTCTGTCTGGTGGTTGAAATTTATCATAAAAAAAATCATGTTTGTCAAACTTATTGCAAGAACATCAAAATTGTATTGGAAGTCTAAAATTTCTTTGTACAATGATAGAGTAGGTTTTGTTTTACTATGGAAGGAAAAAATAACGGGTTACGCCCCTAATGATGATTTCTAGTTGATTTCTAGCAATGTATCAACCGAAAAATAAGGGCATGAATGTATAAGTCAAGTTTGTGTTATAAATCTCTGTGTAAAAAGTCCGAGTTAAAAGTCTTAGCCATAAATGGATAATGTGATTTTTGTCTCAATCTTACGTCTCTGTCTTTTGAGAATGATAACGCACTGTCTCTGTCTGGTGGTTGAAATTTATCATAAAAAAATTTGTGTCTGTCAAACTTATTGCAAGAACATGAAAACTGTATTGGAAGTCTAAAATTTCTTTGTACAATGATAGAGAAGGTTTTGTTTTACTATGGAAGGAAAAACTAATGGGTTACGCACCTAATGATTATTTCTAGTTGATTTCTAGCAATGTATCAACGGAAAAATAAGGGTGTGAATGTATAAGTCAATTCTGTGTTATAAATATCTGTGTAAAAAGTATGAGTTAAAAGTATTGGCCGTAAATGGATAATGTGATTTTTGTCTCAATCTAGGGTTTGCGAGATTTTGATTTTAAAAGATGGCTTTATAATAAGTACTATTTGTTTTTTCTGTGTGAAACTCGTCTAAGTTAGCAAATATATTGCTATAGATTGTCAAGTGGTTATCGTTATGTTTCTAAACTAGGGTTTGTGAACCTATTTAGTTATAAGTTATGTAAAGTATGTTTTTGAAAATTAACTTTCAAGTAATTTAGGTTTGATCCTAAGTCTGTGAGTAATGAGTTTGCAAAACGAAAACAAAAGAGGGAAATAATACTTATAGTTTCTATTATCTACTGAATACAATAACTGTCAGCAATAGAATATTTATAAAAATGGTAGAATAAGAAGTGAAAACAGTGTATGTGTATGTGTAATGTGAAAACTGGGAAATATAGAATGACTGTGAAATGCTTTTGTTTACAGCATGTAAATAATGATGATAATACTGTTTTAATTTAATGCTTTGGTATAAACATGGTTTGTCTATTTTCATTCGAATACTACACAAAATAAAAGAATGAACAAACTATAATATGTATATACACAGAGAAGAGACAATACTTATATTTTATGAAACAATGCTATAGTTTAGGACCATTTTATACAGTAAATTTTACTACTGGAAAATATAGGGTAGAATAGTAAAACATAATTCGATCACTGTTCTATCTATTCGAATCAATGGTATTTGCCTATCCTCTAATCTATTTTTAATTTGCGTATCTCTACTAGAGTATGATGCTTCAAAACAACATGTGGAAAAATAGAGATATTGGTTTATCATTCAACTTCAACATTAAACTTAAACATTCAGACTTAAAACAATTCTAGGATTAAATTCTTTTTCGAAACAGATAAACAGAAAATACTAGTTAAACATAACAGAATTATTTACTAAGAATAAGTAGAAAATCTGTAGAACCTGAGAAAATATGTAGGGCAACAAATAGCCCAAGAAGACTATTCCACCCAACCAACTCCTGAAAACAGTCAAGTACTGTCTTAGGACTCCCGAGCCTATTCACTGAACCACCATGAGGAAGAAACTCAGGAATTATGACTTCTTCTTGCTGTAGCAATTAACTTCTGAATCTTCAATAGGTAGCAGTCCAAAAGACTTGCCCCAACAACTCTGCTTCTTCTCAGCAATATGCAGACTTAAGATTTCAATCACCACTAACCTCCCTTTTTGAATCTCTCTTGTGATCACCTGATTCACAAGAGGAAAGTATTCTGCAGAAATATTGATTAAGAGTTGCCTGCCCAATTTGAATTTGCCTTTATAGGCTGCCTAGGCCTTTTCAGATGTTACTGGGTCATTAAATGAGCTGCCTTCTCACTCCCTCCACTTGGGGGATAATGCCCTATTTTTAGGGGTAGTTGTCCCATAACCAACAGTTAGTGGTGTGTTGCAACTGCTGCCATGTGTCCCATACCTTCCAACAGCTTCCATTCCTCCTAGTGGGTCAGTGAACACTCATTCAACAGTCATCTTGGGTGTTTGTCCCCTAATTAATTTATTTAAATAATAATATTCAGTAATTACATTCGTCCATGATCAAAACTGATCATAATTACAAAACTTTGTAATTAAATTTAACATAAAGTATTTTGCAAATAAAATAATAATTCTCAGAAATTTGGGTAGGTGACATACACCCCCCCTTAAGTCTCAACATCGTCCTCGATGTTGGCTAATCACTCCTTGAGTGTTTCCTGAAACAGAGTTGAGTATGCTTCCTGCATAGTACTCTCCAACTCCTACGTTGCCTCTTCTGGGCTAAGGTGCTTCCATTGCACCTTCACTTGCCCAATGCTGCGATTCCGGAGAATAGTTTCCCTCCTTCCGAGGATACAATCCGGTTCCACCAAAAAATATCCATCTTGTCCCACCTGTACATCATTCCAGTTTACAACATGAGAAGTATCGTGCACATATTTATTTAAAAACGATATATGAAAAACATTATGTATTTTTAGGTTAGGTGGCAAAGCCAGTTGGTATGCCACTTCTCTAACCTTAGATAATATTTCAAAAGGACCACAATACCTGGGTGCCAACTTGGCACAGCTTCCCAATTTCAGTGAACTCTTTTTTGGTCTTACCTTGAGGAACACATGTTCACCGACCTGGAACTCTTTATGAGTTATTTTTGAATCTGCTTAACTTTTCTGCCTATCTTGGGAAGCTTTTAAATGTCCTTGCACATGTTTCACAATTAGTTCTAACTCCTGCAATAATTCAGGTCCTAAAACAACTCTATTTACTGGATCATTCCACGAAACAGGTGTATTACATTTCCTACCATAAAGAATTTCAAAAGGACTAAGTCTGGTTAATGCATGATAGTGATTATTATAAACAAATTCTACTAAGAGTAGGTAGTCTTCCCACTACCAGGCTGATCCTTAACATACATTCTTAATAAATCTTCCAAAACTTGGTTTACTCTTTCTATCTGACCATCCGTCTGTGGATGAAATGCTGTACTAAAATTTAAAGTTGTGTTCAACCCTTTAAACAGTGACCTCTAGAAGTTACCTGTAAACTTCAAGTCACAATCTGAAATTATTACCTTTGGTATACCATGTAGTCTAAAGATCTGTTTCATAAAGATTTCTGCAATATCTGGAGCTTTATGCGTAGTCTTTACGGGTATGAAGTGTGCTGCCTTGCTGAGTTTGTCCACTACCACCATGATTGAATCATGTTGTTTCTGATTTTTAGGTAATCGAGTAATAAAATCTATGCTGATCACTTCCCATTTCCATCTTGGTATTGGTAATGGTTGCAACAATCCAGCAGGATGCTGGTGTTCAACCTTCACCTTATGACAGTCCAAGCATTTTGCGATGTACTCTGCTACTTCATCTTTCATTCTGGGCCAATAGTATTTTTTTCTCAGCATAGTAATGGTCTTTTGATAGCCTGGATGACCAGAATAGTGACTTTTATGCATCTCATTTAATATCAGCAATTTTATTTCTGGTATATCTGGTACATACAATCTATTTTTAAACAGTAATAAACCGTTTTCCTTCATTCTATAATCTGCCATACAATTTTCAGAATTGTTGTTTGCTGTCTTTTCCTTCATTTTTTTGTATTCTTCATTTGTTTCACCTTTTTCGAGAATCTGATTTTCCAAATCAGTTGAATAAGTACTAATTGCTGAAATGAAATTTAGTTTTTCCTTACGACTCAAGGCATCTACAACCTTGTTCTCCTTCCCTTTAATATGCTGAATTTCGAAATCATACTCACTTAAGAACGTCAACCATCTAGCTTGTCTAACATTCAGGTTTGTCTGATCCAATAAATATTTCAGACCCATGTTATCTATCAATAATGTAAATTTTCTGCCAATAAGGTGGCGACGCCACATTTTTAAGGCATGAATAACTGCTAATAAATCTAAATCATAGGTAGAGTAGTTCTTTTCATGTACTTTCAGCTTTCTAGATTCATATGCCACTGCATGTCCTTCTTGTGTCAAGACTCCACCGAGTCCATCATTGCATGTATCTGTACAAACTACAAAATCCTTGTTGGGGTCTGCTATCCTCAAGATGGGTGTTGTCGTCAATAGTTCTTTTAATTTCTTAAATCTGTCAGCACACTTCTGATCCCAGACAAATTTCTTCCCTTTCATCTGCAAGGAAGTTATGGGGTTGGCAATTTTTGAAAAATTCTCTATAAACTTTCTGTAATACCCCGTAATGCCCATAAATGACCTTACATCTGACACATCTTTAGGAATCGGCCAATCTTTAATGGCCCTTACCTTGTCGGGGTCAACCCAGATTCCTTCTACTGAAATTATGTGTCCTAGATACTGAATTTTGTCTCTGTGGAAATCACACTTACTAAATTTTTCGTATAGTTGATGATCTCTTAACACTTGTAAGATAATCCGTAAATGTTCATCATTCTCTTCTTTGCTTTTTGAGTACACTAAAATGTCGTCTATAAACACAACAACAAACTTGTCTAAGTATTTATGCAAAATATTATTCATCAAACACATAAATACAGCCGGGGCATTAGTCAAGCCAAACGGCATGACTGTGAACTCGTAATGTCCATACCGAGTTCGGAAAGCTTTCTTGAAAATATCTTCGATCTTAACCCTTACTTGATGATATCCCGATCTCAGATCAATCTTCGAAAATACTGTTGCTCCATGCAGCTGATCGAATAGATCATCTATGCGAGGCAATGGATACCTATTCTTGATTGTCATCTTATTGAGTAGGCGATAGTTTATGCACAGTCTCAAGGTTCTGTATTTCTTCTTAACAAAGATGAAAGGTGCTCCCCAAGGAGACACACTTGGTCTAGTATACTTCTTGCCAATAAGTTCCTTCAACTGAGATTTTAATTCGTTTAACTCCAGTATATTCATTCTGTATGGAGCTTTTGAATTTGGTACTGCTCCTGGTATTAACTCTATGGTAAAATCTAATTCTCTTTTGGGTGGTAACCCTAGAATCTCCTCAGGAAGTACATATTTAAAATCCTTTAGGATAGGTATGTCCTCTAATTTTAGTTTGTCCTCTGTATCCATAAACTCATCATTTACCACGTTTACTGCAAAAATTTGGCATCCCTTCCTAACTGCCCTCTTAACTTGCATGGTTGAAATCTGTCTAAGGGTTACCTTCCTTGGAATGCCTTTTATTTCTACAGTTTTCCCTTCGTCATTTAAGCATGTAAAACTTTTTCGATAACAGTCCAAAATGACATGATGGGCTTCTAACTAGTCCATCCCAACTATAATATCATAAGAACCTAAAGGTAGAATATTCAACTTGATTTGTTTTTGTAAATGATTCATGGACAACACAAAGTTTTCTATAAAATCTTATACTTTCCTCTTTGTTCCAGTTGCTAGTCTAACTAGCCATGATTTACTAAACTTTTCAGTTTTCAGTTTAAGACTTTCCACAATATCCGGTGATATATAACTTAAACTAGCACCTGGGTCAATTAAAACAGTAACAGGATGGTCATGTATCATACCTTCAATCTCTACCATGGAGATTTGATGATCTGCTTGCCTGTTGTCAAGTGTTGCGTTAATTCTTGGCATCTCCCTTGCTACGTCTCCAACAGTAGGTTCAGTCTGTAGAGAGTTGATGTTGTTTGCCTTCCGCTTCCTTAAGGGACATTTTGATGCGTAATGGTGGCCTTGACATTCAAAACATTTAATACGTGTCTTTGGCTCACTGGTCTTGGCAGTATTAGGTGCATTTTTTGGTGCTGTAGAATTCTGTTGTGAATTATTTCTGGAATTGTTCCCTTGATAATTCCGGTTCTGAGAATTTTTCCTTTGAAATCCGGAATTTCTACTGAATCTGAAATTTTTCTTTTTCTGCTCAAAATTGTTGGGCTTATGATTTTTCCAGTTCGACATTCCTTCTCTTTTCCGATTGGTATCATAACAGAAAACTGCCTTTCTCATAGCTTCCTCCAATGTTTTAGGACTGTCGTATTCAATTCTATCTTTAATACTGAAAGGTAAACAGCTTAAGTACCTTTGAATTTTTGGCTTCTCTTCTATGAGGTATGGTACATATCTCAGTAAGTTCAGAAACTTACTGTTCATTTCCTTCATATTCATACCTCCCAACTTCAAATCGTAGAAATCTTTAGATTTTGCTTCGTAGTATTGCTCAGATAGATACTTCTTTTTGAAATATCGTTTGAAAGCACTCTAGCTTACATCTTTATCTTTGATGCCCTTTACCCTTTTGATGTATTGCCACCAGATATCCGCTTTTTCGGTCAATTTATATATAGCCATCTTTGCCTTTAAGAACTCTGAATAGTTGTAGATCTGGAAGTATTTCTTCATCCCTGACAGCCAAGCTTCAGCTGTCTCACCTTTCTCAGTTTCTCCATTAAAAGTTGGAGGTCTTATCTTCTTGAATTCTCCAAAAATTTGCTCATATTCCTTATGATTTTTCCTTCTTGGTTTGGAGTCTCCTTCTCTCCTATCACTGGTATAGTTACGCTTCCTTTTGCATACTTCAATAGCATCTCCTGATGATGTTGAGATGTCTTTTGCTTCGTTGATTTTTATGTTCCGATTTTTATCAGTGTGAGGCATGTCCTCAAATTTGGAAATATCTTCATTGTTTCTCTCTTGTTCCTCTGTTTGGCTGTGTTCAAACAACACTTGATTTAGTTGTTCTTGTGCTTGCAAAATCCTTTCATTATCTTGTTTCACAGATTTGATTTCTGCCTTTAATTCTTGAAAGGCATGTAACAGTTCCATCGAACTGTTATTTATTTCCCCATGACCTTCCTCTACATAATGTTGTCCCGAACTGTGACTATTTGGCTGAAATATGTCACTTATGTATTCAGCCGAGTTCTCCATACCTGTAACTGAAATAATTTCTGATTAACATAATAATTAAATTTTCAAGTTAGTACAATTTTCTGCTATATGAAAATTTTCTGCTGCGTGTTTTGGACCTCATTCAGGCCTAGAGTTTGAATATGTGCTCTGATACCACATGGAACATCTCGAAATTTCATAAAAATTTAAAATTTTTATAACAGCATTAATTAAGATAATAATAATTGCGGAAATAAATATTGTGATTATGACAGTATTAGTTGTACAGTTGTTAGTACTAAACGTGCTTTAATTTCTGTCTTAACAACAGTAAGATAATGACAGTTGTTATCACATAACTAGTAACATGATCATGATGACAAAGAATTAAACAGGTTGGAAAAACGATGCGACACTTTCTCTTTTACAAAGATACTAACATTTTGACTTTGCTGCATAAGGGTGTCCTACGCGGTACCCTGGAGCTTACGTAGCTGCAACGCTAAAGCTTATTGAATGTCCTATGTGCAGACAACAGGTAAGAATAAAGTACGTATAATTCAGTTTCAGCGTCATAAAGAAATAGAATATTATAATTTCTGTTGCGACTCTTTAGAAGTGAG
Organism: Larix kaempferi; assembly: GCA_027924585.1. NCBI lineage: Eukaryota > Viridiplantae > Streptophyta > Pinopsida > Pinales > Pinaceae > Larix > Larix kaempferi. The sequence continues at coordinate 4,237,996 of BSBM01001244.1, read as the reverse complement.
CAGGTATGGGTTTCAATGCTGCGATTACTGTTTTAAGCCTTTGTCTGACAACTCCATGATGTTTAAATCATGTCATCTATGTACGTCATTCTGCTGGTGTTTTTGTTACTGTACTAGCTAGTTATAATGTCATCATTATCTTTTCCATCATTGATATAATAAATGTATCGCAAGGTCATTTAATGTTTGCATGAAAGAATATGGTAAGAACTCAGATCGTTTTAGTTAATCTTCCCATTATATATATCTATATTTTTGGATCCATCGATAACCTACTATACAAATTGATTATTTTTATATCTTCGATAACAAAGTTTGTATGATCTCGATCAAAGTTACATGGGTGATATTAAAATTCCCTAAGTATGAGCTATTTTAACCATATCCTTACTATGTTTATCTAATGATACATATAACCCTTACAAGGGTTTGTATCTATTAATAAGAATGGCATAAAGTGAAACCATAGCAATAATATGACATAGTTACCATATTAACTAACGCACTGTCTCTATCTTTTGAGAATGATAACGCAGTGTCTCTGTCTGGTGGCTGAAATTTATCATCAAAAAAATCGTGTCTGTCAAACTTATTGCAAGAACATGGAAACTGTATTGGAAGTCTAAAATTTGTTTGTACAATGATAGAGTAGGTTTTGTTTTACTATGGAAGAAAAAAAAACAGGTTACGCCCCTAATGATGATTTTTTAGCAATGTATCAACCGAAAAATAAGGGTATGAATGTATAAGTCAAGTCTATCTTATAAATCTCTGTGTAAAAAGTCTTTGCCGTAAATGGATAATGTGATTTTTGTCTCAATCTAGGGTTTGCAAGATTTTGATTTTAAAAGATGGTTTTATAATAAGTACTATTTGTTTTTCTGTGTGAAACTCATCTAAGTTAGCAAATATATTGATGTAGATTGTCAAGTGGTTTTCGTTATGTTTCTAAACTAGGGTTTGTGAACCTATTTAGTTATAAGTTATGTAAAGTATGTTTTTGAAAATGAACTTTCAAGTAATTTAGGTTTGATCCTAAGTCTGTGAGTAATGAGTTTTCAAAACGAAAGCAAAAGAGGGAAATAATACTTATAGTTTATATTATCTACTGAATACAATAACTGTCAACAATAGAATATTTATAAAAATGGTAGAATAAGAAGTGAAAACAGTGTATGTGTATGTGTAATGTGAAAACTGGGAAATATAGAAGGACTATGAAATGCTTTTGTTTACAACATGTAAATCATGATGACAATACTGTTTTAATTTAATGCTATGGTATAAACATGGTTTGTCTATTTTCATTCGAATACTACACAAACTAAAAGAATGAACAAACTATAATATGTATATACATAGAGAAGAGACAATACTTATATTTTATGAAACAATGCTGTAGTTTAGTACCATTTTATACAGTAAATTTTACTACTCGAAAATATAGGGAAGAATAGTAAAACATAATTCGATCATTGTTCTATCTATTCAAATCAATGGTATTTGCCTATCCTCTAATCTATTTTTAATTTGCGTATCTCTACTAAAGTACGATTAAATTCTTTTTCGAAATAGATAAACAGAAAATACTAGTTAAACAGAACAAAATTATTTATTGAGAATAAGAAAAAAATTTGTAGAACCTGAGAAAATCTATAGGGAAACAAACATCCCAAGAAGAATGTTCCACCCAACCAACTCCTGAAAACAGTCAAGTACTGTCTTAGGACCCCCGAGCCTGTTCACTGAACCACTAGGAGGAAGAAACTTAGGAATTAGGACTTCTTGTTGTTGTAGCAATTAACTTCTGAATCTTCAATAGGTAGCAGTCCAAAAGAATTGCCCCAATAACTCTGCTTCTTCTCAGCAATATGCAAACTTAAGATTTCATTCACCACTAACCTCCCTATTCGAATCTCTCTTGTGATCACCTGATTCATAAGAGGAAAATATTCTGCAAAAATATTGATTAAGAGCTGCCTGCCCAATTTGAATTTGCCTTTATAGGTTGCCTAGGCCTTTTCAGATGTTACCGGGTCATTAAATGAGCTGCCTGCTCACTCCCTCCACCTGGGGGATAATGCCCTATTTTTAGGGGTATTTGTCCCATAACCAACAGTTAGTGGTGTGTTGCAACTGCTGCCATGTGTCCCATACCTTCCAATAGCTTCCATTCCTCCTAGTGGGTCAGTGAACACTCATTCAACAGTACTCTTGGGTGTTTGTCTCCTAATTAATTTATTTAAATAATATTATTCAGTAATTACATTCATCCATGATCAAAACTGATCATAATTACAAAACTTTGTAATTAAATTTAACATAAAGTATTTTGCAAATAAAATAATAATTCTCAGAAATTTGGGTAGGTGACAGAGGGGCTCTAGGAATAAAAGGGAAAATAGAGATTCATTGGGAAATAAATGAACTAAACATTACCCACCGAACAAAGAAACCTTCTACAGAGGCGCGCACGCGCTAGGAGCATGCATGTGCTTCTAACGTGTGCGCACTCTGCTGAACATAAAATTTTGCAAATAACCCGCGCTCTTCTCCCACATTTTTTTCGCTCATATCATATTTTTTGCTCTTCTCACACACATATCGACATTTAATTGTATTTTGGATTGAATTCACACACCTTTTGGAGTTCGTTTGACAATTTGGATTGAATACACATCAGTTGGACTCTATTTTGCTCTTTGGATTGAATACAAACCAAATGGACTCTATTTGGCTCTTTGTATTGAATACACAACAGTTGGACTCTGTTTGGATCTTCATTTAATTCTCATGTTTCTTTGACACACTTGAACTCTTCTTACATTTAGTGGATACATCAAAATACCATTTTACATTTCAAGCAAAGAGCAATCCTTGAGGTATGGTGACAATTTTTCCTTATGAATTGTATTTTAGTCTTCATTCACTTTGTTTGAATTGTATGTATTTTAGTTTTTCCTCATGAATTGTATGATAAATGTATTTTAGTCCTTTTAATCTTCAGCATAGACAATAAAAAAATATTACCACAAAAAAATACAACATGCACCAAGCAATGCTTTCAACCTTTCATAAAGATAATAAAAATAACTTACTTACATCACCACCAATAACCTTTCATAATCACATAACTCCATCCAGTACACAAACAATTTTTGAATTCCTCATGATTTCACTACAACAACTCACACAAACACCAAAAGAATCAAATTCTTAATCTTTAGGGGTGATTTTCCCTCATCCAAAACATGAAAATGAAGTGAGTAGGAGCTTCTCCTTTTGTAGGAAATGTGCTCCTACTAACATCCCATACCAGCATCCCATACCATCTACTAACACAAACTATTGTGGAAAAACTAGGCTACCAAAAAGAGGCTCATTGTACATTGTTTCAAGATGATAAGAAAACATCTCAAATTGAGGTCCTAGAGGTGATGTTGTTTTTATATCTAGGGCATTCTCAATAGCTTTTAAGATTATAAGAAAACATTCTCACTAGATTTTGTTGTACATTGTTTCAAGATGATGACCAATTAAGTACAAATGTGAAATGAGGACCCTACCATGGTATTAGACATAAAATGGGAAACCACAACCACACATGCAAACAAAAGTGAGTCGCACTCAAAATGAGGGAATTCACCACACTACAAGCCTATGTCACTAAGATGGATAGGAGGACCTTGATGCCAACCTAGGTTGGGTTGTGCATTGCTAAAACATTATTAAATCCCACATCAATATTTGATTGAATAAGTGTATGATCGATACCAGTAACACAAGCTCTATGCATGTACACACTAATGGGATGTTGAGAGAAAAAAAGATCTTTGCTGCACCACTTCGATAATTTTTGTGATAGTTGCAATGGCCTCATGCCACCTTCTTTCTTGCTACCATATTAGTTTTCTCTATATGTTCAATGTCAAGAAAACAAAACATAATGTTGTGACCATAGTTTACATTGTACACTTACGAAGATAACATACATAGGTTTGCACAATACCCAATCAATTGCTATATCGAGTTTTAATAATCTTGCACATTATACAAGTCATAATCGTGGTAAAAGTTTGTTTTCCTCATTTCATAATTGAAAAATAATTTATCTTATTTGTTATTTATTCTTGTAGGGGTTATATTTTTGTTTTGTTAGAAAACGTATTGAAGATGGGAAACAGACGTAATAATAAAAGAAATCCTAGAAGGAAGGAGTTGCCCCCTGAAAATGCCCACGAAATAAGATAAAAGGCCAGGTTGTACATGGAAAATTGTATACATCAAAATGTTATTGCCTGAGATCCTAGTTCAAACCATGCCACGATGACCTCAAGTTCATCAAGAAAAATGAAACGGATGCGGGTAATGGAGCCCTCTCAAAATCCAACGTCAAGCGATCATCCAACGAATAATCCATCAACAAGCAATGATGAAGTAGTTGAATTCAATCAAATATTGGTTGTTGTCGAGTATGTAGGGATGGACATTGAATGCATTGTTAATTAGAAACCTCCCCAAGAAGAGCACACACATGTCGAACCATACACTCCCTTGCAGGACCAAATTGTGAACGAAGTGCCACAACAAACCGGTGACGAGACTCGTACTTCCTTTCCGAATCTTTTTCCTCGACTATCAAGTAGATGACGAAGAACTCCCATATTTATTCATGTGGATGAAGTTTATTTTTCAGGACTTGAAGGTAAGTTTCCCAAAATCACCATTGATTTCCTTTGTAACAGGATCATCAAAGAATTTTTTGAATACAAAACTGATGCAGCAAAATGTCAATTGTTCTGACTTTGATAAAATCACATTATATAGCCCACATTAGGAGAATTTTAGGAATAAAGGTAATTACAAGTTCAAAGGCCAACAATCATGTTGTTAGAAATCTACAATCTACATTTAATTTTATTGGAAAAACTTCTCATACAAAAGATCTTAATGTGGCCCATTGTGTACTATCTGGATCGATTGTAGACAAATCCACAAGGAAACGTCGCCTGTTATCACACACATATAAAATATTTAAAGTAGATAGACAGACTCTTCAAAGTATTATGCTATTAGAGAAAAACTTGAGACCCCAGGCCAAAAAGATTGTTGGGCATTTGTTGGTAGGTTACATCGTTCAGACATGAATCTTATTGATGCCATTAAATAACTAGTACAAAATTTTTGGCATGATAACACTAGACCATCATCGAATCAAAGAGATGCGTTAAAGTTGATAAAAGGTTCTAAGGTGTGTGAACCCCATGTCAAGCACTTCCTTGACACAACACAAATGGAACTCTATGAGAGGTTCAAGAATGAGCACACGCAATTGAACTTGGGACAAAAGTCCTTTGAAAAATGAAAACCCTGGTATGTTAGAATTTGCATTGATCACAACACATGTTGTTGTAGATACCATGTAGAATTTGAGTACTATTATGATACATATAGACATATACTTTATGATTTGCATACTAACATTGTGCAGGACTGCCCATTGTTACAACCACCGAATGCATCTAGAGAATTTATCAATAGCATAATGTGTCCAAGACCAGAAGGAAAAAAATATTATAAAAAATCATGTTTATATGAGACATGTTCCAGGTGCATTGGATTTGCATTATTGAACCGCCACATCCATGAAAGCGAGGAGAACGAATTCAGGAGGATATCAGTAGAAATGCATAACTACAAGTACATAACATATCAAGTAGATAGTGTGAAGGAAAGCAAAAAAATTGCATTGGTGAAGTCACATGTAATCTAAGTTTGCATAATTTCATACGGTACATGTTGAATTTATACCTATATATTCATATTGTAAGTGTCACGTTGTATTAATGCCCTTGGTTTTGTGGCACTAGGTACAAATTTGAGATTTCATGAAGGAATTCTATAAAAATACCGAGCAATATGTACAACATGTTCATGTATCACGAAGGCAGGATGAACAGTATATACAGTACAGGGACACCTTTCCCAATGGCACAATATCGATAGTTGTGGACTTTGTTGAAAACTACACCCTGCAACCACAAAATGAGAATCAAAGTCAATACTACCATTTAGACCAAGTTAGCATAATGGTCAATATCACGTATAGGCACGCACCAAAGAGCAAGAATTATATGAGGATAATATTGAAAGAGGCCAACTTCTACATCAGTGATGACAGGTGCCACGACCTGCATTATGTTCAACATTGCTTCAGAATTTTAAATGATCAGCTGAAGGAGAGAGGTATACATATGGATCAACATTGGATATGGTCAGATGGTTGTGTAGGCTAGTTCAAAAATGCATGTGTATTCGAGTGGTTGAGTATTTTGCACAAGTAATTCAATGGTGCTCTGCAAAAATTTCAGCTTGAACCATAGAGCAACACAAACCAATAGGTAGAGGACATGTTGTCATAAATTTATGGCATGTGGTTGATATAGATTGATTGCGTTCTTATAGTTGTAGTACTGTACAAGGAACTCATGGATTTCATTCAGTTCAAAGCTCAAACAACCCCTTATTTGAAATATGGATGCGGAAACTTGCTCGCTTTTGTGGGCCTTGTAGCAGTGGTGAGTGGGATGAGTGTGAATCAATAGATTGGGTTGATGAATGGGATCATGTATCACTTGCAGTAGACCCACATGCAGTTGTTGAAACAATCTAGTTAGAGTAAGGCCAGTCTTCTAATTCGAATGAATATGATCATATATCTGATCTTGTACAACCATGTAAACATTTATGCATTCATATCCTGGTTCCTTTTTTTTTTAATTAACCATGTTATAAAACCACTACTTGTTGCAATTTGACCGTAAAATCCATTTTTGCAGGACACATCTACGCAGTTGTTTCCCCGGCATGCAGAGAAATTGCCACGAATTATTGGTTGGCACAATGCATTTGAGGGAAGCAAACCTTCCTCGCATCATTAACTGATAGTGAAGTCATTAACTTTCCTAATGTCTTGATGGTTGTTTATGGAGAATATCTTACAATATATGGAAAGGGACCAAAGAGAAATGGATACACATGCATGGATTATAGACTAGGTTCATGGGTGTATCACTTTACACACTTGATCGTTGGTACAAAAATCCAACTACAAAAAATTTCAACGAGGTCATCAAACAAGGTACGGTACTTACTACCTCATGCAGAGAACGAGAGGGTGTTTGAGACAATAAAGAATAGAGAGGATCCAGAAGGCTTAATTGATTGAGGTACATAGTATAGTCATGTAATTATTTATTCATGCATGTCTAATGTTATTCATGTTAGATAGTTTATTTCTTGTAGATCATGTTATCTTATATCGTTTATTTGATGTTTAAGTTAATATTACAATACATTGATGTTTTACACCAATCACTCCAATTCAAGTTTCCATCCTTTTATAAAAATTCACATGCATAAACAAGATTGAAAACTCATCTTATATAGCATATATATAACAGATGATAGAAATCTAGGGAAGAAACATAAGTGATCCACTCACTAGGTAAGTGCTCCACTTGTAGAGAACATATGTACATATGTAAGGAAAGACTATCAATCCATCTCCAATCCTCCAAAAAGGAAACCATGGCACCATATGCTATCTAGGGATTGTGTCTCTCCTCCGTAATACACATTTCTCCATGTGTGTTGTAGGGTGTTATCCCACCAAGTGAATACTCCATGTGGACACCATGCAAGGTGTATGTCATTGAGTCTAGAGATATTAATTGCTCAAGGGAATAATGCTAAGCCAATGAAAATATGACATCCATTGAGAAAGTTATCACAAGTGTGCATATCAATTGCATACCATTTCTTGTGATAAAATCCATCTCAAACCATTCAAGGGATAATCCATAGCTCTATACTTTGTAATACTCAAATTATCTATGATTCTTGAATCACCCTCAACAACGTCCTCCATTAAGGCATCACACCTCTCTAATGAATAAGTAGAACGCGCATGTATGAATTCAATCTCATCATCACACCTCTCCTCCGCTATATAATAGGAAGTCTCATGGATGGAAGAAAAAAATGATATAAATATCTTGGGCGGTACAATCACCTCTACATGATCCTAAGCCACTAGATCAATAATGTTGGCATTCACCTTGATCACAAGAGGAAATACTAACAAACTAAAATATCTCAGAATCACACTATATGGGATGGAAGCTATATCTACATGTTCCTTCTAAGAAATAGAACCTAATATAACTTAAAGACCCTGATCTAGCCCTAGAAACCAGACAAAAACACATGTAGCCCTGGAAATCCTATTGTGGACCTACAATGTAATCTCCCCATTCAAATAATTTCATACTAAGACAATCCCATCAATCCTACTAGTTTCCTAGGTTGGATGGGCACATGTGGAATGGTAATAAGGAAGCTAATAAATGATATTTAGACATTAGAAGGGTTCAAGTATTTAATAAATAGAGTGAATAAAGAAATTCAAGAGAAATCCTAGATGGCAAATGGTTCTGGAGACATATGGAGGATGTGGGACCCACACTAGCTTGATTTTTCATAATACATGGTATCTCTCTCTTGCAAATTCGAATTAATGGGAAGGTGAACACTCTTGGGTGAGTTGGTAATTCATAACACATGTCATTGAGCATCTTAGGTCGAATTGGGAAGGATTGGTAACCTCCATGGAAGATAAAGAGTCAAATTGGAAGTTTGTGGACACTTGGGCTAGATTCCCTAGCCCCTATGACACCAATGATGGAGCATCTATGAAAACTATGAAGAATTGAAGACCTGACCTTTGACATCTGACCACTATGACATGTCAGCCCCAAAAATAGGCTCAAGGAAGGCGCTCATGGGAGTTGGAGAAGCCAAAGAGACTCAAAATCGAATTTGGGAGAAGATGGAAGGTTGGAACTAGGAGATAAGTGGCAAATGTGGAATATTTCCTAAATGGAAATGTATTGAATCTATTGAGAGGATTTCGACAATTAGAAAGATAATGCTGGTTATAAAATGTAGAAATGAAGTATGAGAATGGCTTTTTATGATTTGAGAAAAATTGCATTTGTGAAGAGAGAGCTAGTGGATGACTAGTTTCTTGCCTTAGCCAATTTTGAGGGTGAAAGATTCCCATCCAAGTTGGTGTTTGGAGAGACCACTCAGGTCTTTCATGGTGATTTAATGTAGTTTTTATTTGCAGGTAGCAGCTACAGGAAGTTTCATGGTTTGGTTTAGTGCAGCACTTTCTCTCCACCGTTTCCAGTTTTGAAGGCATATTCATGCTCCTTGAGGTAGGGCGTTTTTGGTGAGCTCTTGTGCTTCTTGGGAGAGATTCTCATTATATATTTCTGATTGAAATAGCTTCATATCCTCTGTTATTAATATTCAGAAAGTCTCAGGTCGAAATACCCACTGGTTGTATGCAAAAATATTGATTAATGAGCAAACAATGTTCATTTCCCCAATGCATTGATGTATGACACTATAATGTTGATTATTTCGAATGGATGGATGATTATCTGATATATTTGTGATAAATATACTGCCATGGATGTCTTCTACAAGTTTCATGTACTGTACTTGAGCATTTGAAGCATTTTTACTCAGTTTAGTTGTATTGGGAGGTGAAATAGTGTCATTTCCCCAAGGGTCGTTTTGGGGATTTTTGCAGTTGAATGGGAGAGGGTGAGAACAGTTGTAATAATTCATTAATGGTGCATATGAGACCTTAATAACATAATTAACACATTACATACCTCTGTTCAGGAATTTGAAGGAGTTTAGAGGCATTTGGGAGGCCCTTTTCATTGTTACCCCGGGGGGATTTGATGCACAAATTACTAGTAAAAATTGCATATATTGGTCAGAATATAAATCAAGTTTTCAGAAGTATTTGGAGGACCATAAAACATAACTAAACCTAATATTCAATTATAAATATCATTCATACACTCATACAGAATATTTGGGAGCATTTGGGTTGATTTGGAGGTCAAAACAGTAAAACTAGTCAAAGGTCAAAATTGGTAAAAAAGTGGAAAATTGGGCATTTTAATAAATTTTGAAAAAGGGTCATTACAAGTGGTATCAGAGCATGTTCTTGGCACATGATGGTCTTAACAATAATTCAAAATAATAATCCACCACCCTTTGAACTAGTAGTTGAAGAGGTTTTTGTTGAAGAAGAGGTAGTAGAAGAAGAGGAGTCTTTTGCTGAAACCATGGGTAGAGAGGAGGATGACAAATTAAGACATAAGGAGGAACTTATTGCAACCTTAGATCCATGTTTCTCTAAAATTTCAACAAATATGGAAAGGATAGGTAGCAAATTGCTGCAAGGATTTGAATTGTTGATTAGCCAGCTTCAAAGCAAAGGGATGATAGGAGATAATAGTGGTTCACACTCAGGAGAAAAGATGAAAGGGAGTGATCATATTTTCTCAAGTATAGGACCTCATAATAGGCCTGATGAATTTCAAAGCACACAAAGGCATACTGCACCTAAATTCCTCTCACCTAAAGAAGAGCCCGATATTGAAGTGGATAATAGTAAACTAGCAAATGAATGGAATGATTTGAGTGAAGAATGTAAAAGAGGTCTACCATTTAGTACATTCATCGATGCTATATATAAAATGAAGAGGAAGGATGACCATAGGAGTCCATACCAAAACATAGAATTAAATGGTGCTATTAGTAAAATGTCAGTTCCTACTTTTGATGGTTCTTCTCCAAATTCTGCTAACACTTGGGTGCAAAAATTGGATGTGTATTTTCAGCTGAATCCTATGTTGGAAGAAGATGCATTAAAACTGGCAATTTTGCAGTTGGAAAGAGATGAAAATGAATGGTGGTTCCATGGATTGAAAACCTTGGGTCAAGATCAGGTTAAAACATATGGAGAATTTGCTGACAGGGGTACTAGAGAGATTTGAACAAAAAGATCCAGAATTGCCTTTCAAGGAATTAGCTCAATTGAAGCAAACTGGGACCCCTACTAAATATATGTTGGACTTTCAAAAATTATCAGTCAAGGTGGCTGATGTATCTATTGGAAGGTTGGTATTGTTGTTCACTGAAGGTTTGGTTGAACCCTTAAAAGGTTTGGTCAAAGCCCACAAGCCAACTACATTAAAAGATGCAATGAGCTTGACTAGGGATCTCCAAAATGTGCTTCCTAGAATGAGATTTTATCCCAAGCCTGACTTCAGAATTGAAAAGAAACCTTGGCAAAGAGATGCACCTGATAAGAAGCCATGGCAAGAAGAGGAATATGGAAAGGATAAGAAAGATGAACTAAGCAGGGAAGAGCTCAGAAGGAAGAAATTGTGTTACTCATGCTTCCAACCATGGGTACTTGGACATAAATGTGCTAAAGGAAAGGCCCAATTCATTGAAGTATTTTGTGATGAGGGATATGAAGGGGGCATGGAGGAAGAAGGACATAATTCAGCCCAAGAAGAAGGATATACTACAACAGAAGAAGGAAAACCAGAGGTGAAGCATCCCTCACCCACCAAAGTAACAATGGCAGTACTTTCAGTAGTACCTCACTACCATACTATCCGATGCAAGGGTGTGGTACAAGGACAAAGAAATTCAGTTTTGGTAGATGGAGGAGCCACCCATAACTTCATTGATGAAAATATGGTGGAGAAAAGAAAGATACCTATTGAACCATTTGATGGCTTTACATTTGTCATTCCCGGTCACAACACAATGGAGTGCAAAACATGGATTCCACAGCTGCAAGTCACCATAAATAACTATACTTTTGTCGATAGTTTTTATGTGGTTGATATTGCTGATACTAATGTTGTTTTGGGAGTGCAATGGTTGTATTCAATAGGAGAGCATATAGTAAATTATAAAATTCCTGAAATGAAATTCCAAGATTCAAAAGGAGTACTAAGGATTGTGAGAGGGAAACACACCTATCTGAATCAGGTAGTTTCTTCCCACAGCATGAAGCACCGGAATAGAAAGATTTTGGGAGACATTACTCATGGAAGGCCACCTGATAGAGGAGAGACAAGTTTGCAGCATGGTAAATTGAGATTGCTTGAGGGAAAGCAATCTTGGGTGGGGAGGACTGTAATGTCCCCATTCAAATAATTTCATAGTAAGACAATCCCATCAATCCTACTAGTTTCCTAGGTTGGATGGGCACATGTGGAATGGTAATAAGGAAGCTAATAAATGATGTTTAGACATTATAATGGTTCAAGTATTTAATAAATAGAGTGAATAAACAAATTCAAGAGAAATCCTAGATGGCAAATGGTTCTGGAGACATATGGAGGATGTGGGACCCACACTAGCTTGATTTTTCATAATACATGGTATCTCTCTCTTGCAAATTCGAATTAATGGGAAGGTGAAAACTATTGGGTGATTTGGTAATTCATAACACATGTCATTGAGCATCTTAGGTCGAATTGGGAAGGATTGGTAACCTCCATAGAAGATAAAGAGTCAAATTGGAAGTTTGTGGACACTTGGGATAGATTCCCTAGCCCCTGTGACACCAATGATGGAGCATCTATGAAAACTATGACAAATTGCAGACCTGACGTCTAACATATGACCACTATGACATGTCAGCCCCAAAAATAGGATCAAGGAAGGTGCTCATGGGAGTTCGAGAAACCAAAGAGACTCAAAATCGAATTTGGGAGAAGATGGAAGGTTGGAACTAGGAGACAAGTGGCAAATGTGGAATATTTTCTAAATGGAAATCTATTGAATCTATTGAGAGGATTTCGACCCTTAGAAGGCTATTGTTGGTTATAAAATGTAGAAATGAAGTATGAGAATGGCTTTTGATGATTTGAGAAAAATTGCATTTGTGAAGAGAGAGCTAGTGGATGACTAGTTTCTTGCCTTAGCCAATTTCGAGGGTGAAAGATTCCCATCCAAGTTGGTGTTTGGAGAGGCCACTCAGATCTTTCATGGTGCTTTAATGGAGTTTGTATTTGCAGGTAGAAGCTACAGGAAGTTTCATGGTTTGGTTTAGTGCAACACTTTCTCTCCACCGTTTCCAGTTTTGAAGGCATATTCATGCTCCTTGAGGGAGGGTGGTTTTGGTGAGCTCTTGTGATTCTTGGGAGAGCTTCTCATTATATATTTCTGATTGTAATAGCTTCATATCCTCTGTTATTAATATTCAGAAAGTCCCAGGTCGAAATACCCACTGGTTGTATGCAAAAATATTGATTAATGAGCAAACAATGTCCATTTCCCCAATGCATTGATGTACGACACTATAATGTTGATTATTTCGAATGTATGGATGATTCTATGATATATTTGTAATAAATATACTGACATGGATGTCTTCTACAAGTTTCATGTACTGTACTTGAGCATTTGAATCATTTTTACTTAGTTTAGTTGTATTGGGAGGTGAAATAGTGCCATTTCCCCAAGGGTTGAATTGGGGATTTTTGCAGTTGAATGGGAGAGGGTGAGAACAGTTGTAATAATCCATTAATGGTGCATATGAGACCTTAATAACATACTTAACAAATTACATACCTCTGTTCATAATTTTGATGGATTTTAGAGGCATTTGGGAGGCCCTTTTCAGTGTTACCCCGGGGGGATTTGATGCACAAATTACTAGTAAAAATTGCATATATTGGTCATAATATAAATCAAGTTTTCAGAAGTCTTTGGAGGACCATAAAACATCCCTGAACCTAATATTCAAGTCTAAATATCATTCATACACTCATACAGAAGATTTGGGAGCATTTGGTTTGATTTGGAGGTCAAAATAGTAAAACTAGCCAAAGGTCGAAATTGGTAAAAAAGTGGAAAATTGGGCATTTTAATAAATTTTGAAAAAGGGTCATTACATACAATCCTGGAGACCTAATGTAGAATAATTAAATATCCCTAGAGATGTAACCTAGCCATATCAAACCTAATATAGCTTATAGACCCTAATATATCCCTAGAAGCATGACAAAAACAATTCTAGCCTTGAAAATCCTAATGTGGACCTAGAACCCTGGAGACCTAATCTAGAATAATTATATATCCCTAGAGATGTAACCTATCCCCAGATACCTAAACTAGCCATATAGAACCTAATCTAGCTTACAGACCCTAATCTAGCCCTAGAAACCAGACAAAAACAAATGTAGCCCTGGAAAGCCTAATGTGGACCTACAACCCAGGAGACCTAATCTAGAATACTTATCTAGACCTAGAGACGTAACCTAGAATTGGAGACCTAATCTAGCCATATAGAACCTAATCTAGCTTATAGACCCTAATCTAGCCCTAGAAACCAGACAAAAAAAATCTAGCCTTGAAAATCTTAATGTGGACCTAGAACTGTGGAGACCTAATCTAGAATACTTATCTATCCCTAGAGATGTAACCTAGCCCCAGAGACCTAATCTAGCCATATAGAACCTAATCTAGCTCATACGCCCTGATCTATCCCTAGAAACTAGACAAAAACAATTCTAGAACTGGAAAGCCTAATGTGGACCTAGAACTCTGGAGACCTAATACATATGGCTAGTGTGGAGGTGTTCATAATGGCCATGCATGGCCGGAAGCATTCGGATTAGAATTGAATCCCTTTTGAAATATTAGAATGGCCTTCACTAGGAAAAACCCTAGTTCCGGATATGGCACAATAAAACCGTTTTCGGGTCTTGGAGGTATGGTGGGCAGGGGTCGCACAGCTAGAACCCGACATCCCAATATCCATCGGAATCGACGGCTTCGCGATGGGAGTCACGGTTTTGGTGCTATGGGAATTTTTTCCAGGCACCCCATGGCCATTCAGGGACGCTTTGAGGATTTGCTCTGGGGTCACAAAACCTGAACCAGCGAGCGGAACGGGGTTCCGTCAGCTCCCACACATGCATATGGCCAGTGTGGAGGTGTTCATGATGGCCACCCATGCCCAGGAGACATCTGATAGGAAATGACCGCTTGAGAAAAATTGGCATGGCCTTCACTGAGCAAAACCCTAGTTCCGGAGATGGCACAATAGCACCGTTTCCGAGCATTTGTGTGATGGTGGTGGGGCTCCCACAACTAGAACCCGATGTCACGAAGCCATCAAAATCGACAGTTTCGTGATCGGAGTCATGATTTTGGTTATATAGGCATTTTTTTCAGGCACCTCATGCCCATTTAGGGACGCTTTGAGGATTTGCTCCGGGATCACGGAACCCAAACCAGTGAGAGAAACGAGGTTCTGTCAGCTCCCACATGTGCATATCTCTAGTGTGGAGGTGTTCACGATGGCCATGCATGCCCGGGAGTGTTCATATTAGAATTGACCCCCTTTTGCAAAATTGGAATGGCCTTCAATGAGAAAAAAAACTAGTTCCGGAGATGGCACAATAGCACCATTTTCGGGCGTTGGAGGCATGGTGGGGGGGGTCCCACATCTAGAACCAAGTGTCCTAAATTCATCGGAATTGATGGATTCGTGATCAGAGTCACGGTTTTGGTGCTCTGGGAATTTTTTCCAGACACCTTGTGGCCATTCAGGGACACTTTGAGGATTTTCTCCAAGGGCACAGAACCCAAACCGGCTAGCGGAACGAGGTCCTGTCAGCTCCCACACATTCCTATAGCCAGTTTCAAGGTTTTCATGATGACCATGCAAGCTTGGGAGCTGTCTGGTTAGAAATGACAACCTTGAGTAAAATTGGCATGGCCTTCACTAAGCAAAACCCTAGTTCTGGAGATGGCACAATAGCACCATTTCCGGGAATTTGTGTCTTGGTGGGGGGGTCCCAAAACTAGAACTCGGTGTCCAAAATCCATCGAAATCAAAGGCTTCACGATTGAAGTCATAGCTTTGGTGCTATGGGCATTTTTTCCAGGCACCTTGTGGCCATTCAGGGATGCTTTGAGGATTTTCTACGAGGGCATGGAACCCGAACCAATGAGCGGAATGGGGTTCCTCCAACTACCACACCTGCATATGGCCAGTGTGGAGGTGTTCATGATGTCCATGCATGCCCGGGATCATTCGGATTAGAATTGACCCCCTTTTACAAAATTGGAATGGTCTTCAATGAGAAAAACCCTAGTTCCGGATATCACACAATAGCATCATTTTTGGGCATTAGAGGCACGGTCGGGGGGGGGGGGGGGGGGGGCACAGTTAGAATCCAGAGTCTTGAAACCATCAGAATCGACGTCTTCGTGATCAGAGTCACGGTTGTGGTGCTATGGGAATTTTTTCCAGGAACCCTATGGCCATTCAAGGACACTTTGAGGATTTTCTCCGAGGGCACGGAACCCAAACCGATGAGCGAAACGAGGTTCTGTCAGCTCCCACACGCTCCTATAGCCAGTTTCGGGGTGTTCACGATGGCCACGCATCTTGGGAGTTGTCTGATGAGAAATGACCCCCTTGAGCAAACTTTGCATGGCCTTCACTGAGCAAAACCATAGTTCTGAAGATGGCACAACAGTACCAATTCTGGGAATTTGTATCTTCGTGGGGGGGTCCCACAAATAGAACCCGGTGTCTGAAATCCATCGAAATCGATGGCTTCACGATCGGAGTCATGGTTTTGGTGTTATGGACATTTTTTCCAGCCACCTCATGGCCATTCAGGGATGCTTTGAGGATTTTCTCTAGGGGCATGGAACCTGAACTGACAAGCGGAACAAGATTCCTCCAGATCCCACACGTGCATATGGCTAGTGTGGAGGTGTTCACGATGGCCATGCACGCCGGAGAGCGTTCAGATTAGAATTGAACCCCTTTTTCAAAATTGGAATGGCCTTCAATGAGAAAAACCCTAGTTCTGGAGATGGCACAATGGCACTGTTTTCAGGCATTGAAGATGCGGTGGGGGGGGTTCCCACATCTATAACCTAGTGTCCCGAATCCATCAGAATCGATGGCTTCACAATCGGAGTCGTGGTTTTGGTGCTATGGGAATTTTTTCCAGGCACTCTGTGGTCATTCAAGGACACTTTGAGGATTTTCTTCGGGGGCACGGAACCCAAATCGGCGAGCAGAATGAGGTTCTGTGAGCTCCCATACATTCCAATAGCTAGTTTCAAGGTGTTCACGATGGCCACGCATGCTTGGGAGTTGTCTAATCAGAAATGACCCCCTTGAGCAAAATTCGCATGGCCTTCACTAAGCAAAACCCTAGTTCTGAAGATGGAACAATAGCACCATTTTCGGGTGTTTAGGCACAGTGTGGGGGTTCCCCTAGCTCAAACCCAACATCCCCAATCCATCGAAAATGACAGATTCACGATCGGAGTCACAGTTTTGGTTCTACGGGCATTTTTGTTAGGCACCCCGTGGCCATTCAGGGACACTTCAAGGATTTTCTATGGGGGCACGGAACCCAAACCGATGAGAAGAATTGGGTTCCTTCAGCTCCCACACCTTCATATGGCCATTGTGGATGTGCTCATGATTTCTAGGCACACATGGGAGTCGTCGGATCAGAAATGACCCCCTTGAGAAAAACTGACATGGCCTTCATTGAGCAAAACCCTAGTTCTGGAGATGGAACAATACCACTGTTTATGGGAATTTGTGTGACAGTGTGGGGGGTCCCCTAGATGAAACCCGGCATCTTGAATCCATCGGAATCGATGGCTTCATGATCAGAGTCACAGTTTTCGTGATACGGGCATTTTTTCTAGGAATCCTGTGGCCATTCAGGGATGCTTTGAGGATTTTCTCTGGGGGCATGAAACCCAAACTGGCGAGCGGAATTGGATTCCGTCAGCTCCCACATGTGCATATGGCTAGTGTGGAGGTGTTCACGATGGCCAAGCATGCCCGGGTTCCGTCGAACCAGAAATGACCCGCTAGAGAAAAATTGGCATGGCTTTAACTGAGCAAAACCCTAGTTCCAGAGATGGCACAATAGCATCATTTTCGGGCGTTTGAGGCACGGTGTGGGGGGGGCCCTTAGCTGAAACCCAGTGTCTCGAATCCTTCAAAATCGATGGATTCTCTATCGGAGTCACATTTTGGTGCTATGGGCATTTATGTTAGGCACCTCATGCCCATTCATGGACACTTTGAGGATTTGCTACGGGGACACGGAACCCAAACCGGCAAGCGGAATTGGGTTTTGATAGCTGTCACACGTGAATATGGCCATTGTGTAGGTGTTCATGATGGCCATGAACTCTCGGGAGCCGTCAGATCAGAAATGACCCCATTGAGCAAAATTGGCATGGCCTTCATTGAGCAAAACCTCAGTTCCGTAGATGGCACAATAACACCATTTTCGAGCATTTGAGGCATGATGTGGGGGGTCCCCCAGTTTCTTGAATCCATCAGAATTGAAGGATTCATGACCAAATTCATGATTTTGGTGCTATGGAAATGTTTGTCAGGCACCCCATGGCCATTCAGGGACACTTTGAGGATTTGCGTCAGGGGCACATAACCCAAACCGCCGAGCGGACTTGGGTCCAATCAGCTCCCACACGTGCATATGGCCATGGTGGATTTGTTCACAATGGCCACGCACGCTTGAGAGCGGTCAGATCATAAATGACCACCTTGAGCGAAATTGGCACGGCCTCCATTAAGCAAAACCCTAGTTCGGGAGATGGCACAATAGCACCATTTCCGGGCATTTGAGGCATGGTGTGGGGGGTCTCCTAGCTGAAACATGGCATCCCGAATCCATCAGAATTGATGGATTTGTGACCGGAGTCACGGTTTTGGTGCTATGGGAAGTTTTTTCAAGCACCCCATGGCTATTCAGGGACACTTTGAGGATTTGCTCTAGGGGCACGAAACCCAAACCGGCGAGCGAACTTCGGTTTCATCAGCTCCCACATATACATATGTCCATTGTGGATGTGTTCACGATGGTCATGCATACCTGGGATACGTCGGATCAGAAATGACCCTCTTGAGAAAAACCCTAGTTCCGGATTGTTTAGGCCTCGGGTGTGTAGGGTGCTGGAATGGGTTCCAAAGCTCTCAACAGAAGAAGAAAACCCAGCCAAAGGCCTCAGATAATCCTGCACAAGTATTACCCTATCCTCAAGCTATTTGGAATAGTGATCTCCCACAGATACAAAGGCCTCCGCTGGCACTTTTGGTTTTGATCCTAAAAGGATCTATCTTCCAATGAAATGAAACAAAGTGTGTTTAGTTTGAAACAAATCTACCTAAAAAGGGAATCTAAGCTAAGTTAGACCTACTCTAAAGGGTGTCTTGTTTGAGTGCATATTAATTTGATGTGAAAATAGATAAGTATGTTCATCCGCTTGAAAGAAATGTAAAGGTGATCAATTTCTTATCTGCTTAAGTTACAGCCAATCAATTAAAATTAACTGAATGCAATATTAAGTGTTTAGCTCGTTCAAGATTAACATGTAACCGATATGTCAATTGAAAAATTAACATAAATTATAACTTACTGCGAATCATTTGCAGAAATAGATAAATATTTTAGCTGAAGAAATTCAATTAAAACATAATGCATACATAGATCAAACGAAAGGAGAAATCCAGATCAGAGATCTCTATATGAAATAATAATTGCAAAGGATTTAAACAGTGTTGATAACAGTCTAAAGTAAAAATCAATATTTATCAAAGAAATTTGATCAATGAACAAAAGATGATGCAAGAGAATAACATTACTGTATTAGTGAAAGTCTGTAATAAATTACAACCTCTGCATTAAACAGAGTATCTCCAGTCTTCTTATGTTGATTTCTACCCCAAAATGATCATCCTTTACCTAAGAGAGATCTACCCCTTAAATAGTAATTTACAAACTAATACAAAGGATAAATTCCCCTTAAAGAAGGATTACAAAATCGGACTATTCTATTAAGTGAGGAAATCTTTCCACTTGGCCCAAATTTCCATCAGTTCATCTATATCTAGATAATGAGGAGATTCGAGTCCCAGCTGGGCATCACATGTGAATCCTTCAATCTCATTTTTGGCCAATTTATGCCACATGCGGATAAAAATATAAATATTTCCCTCCATGGAGATAGGTTGCATGATCAACCAATCGATGTCTTCAATTTGGATGTGCTCAATCCACATAATTTTCTCTTTGACTTCACCACAACGAGCTTCAACCTGCTCTAACATCAATTTTGGCAGATCTGCCTTCTCGATGAGCCCCACTGCAGGGAAAGCCAGTATCTCCATGAGATTGTCTAAGGCATGCCATCTTCTTCTGCAAAGGGCTTGATCCTGGTTGATAGTATCTTCTACCATCTCAATGACATTCTCCTATTCCTGCATGACAATTCTAATCCTTCTGAATTTGAGACTGTCCAAATCAGGGACATCAGTTGGCTTATCTTCAATATACTTCTGCCAATCTATGATGTCTTCTACATCTTTAAAATCCTATTTTGTTTTCTCTACTTGTTGGCTCAAGGTGCTAGCCATAAGTTCTCAAAGACGATGTAAGTCTCATGAATTTCATCCAAGGTAGTAAATAGCTCAGCTAGAAGCTTATGATGCTCTTGGTTGACATGATTATCTAGGTCCTTGAACTCTTGTTGTGAAAACCTAGAAAAAGCAGAGGAGGTTGCACTTGCAGTTGCATCCTCAAGTTTTTTTTTAAGTACGAGCATTATTTCCTTGTGGAAAACATTTTCTGCTTTTGCATCATGTAGTTTAACTTGAAGAGAAGTATTTTGCATTTGCAGATATTCCAACTTGTCTTTAAATATTTTCCTTAAATCCTGAACATAAACTTCATGCTCTTCCTTAGTTGTTCCAATTGCTCTTGAAGCTTCTTGAGTTCTTCTTTTTTCAAGTCAATCTGCCAATTCAAGGTCTTGACTGAATCAAAATTTGCACCTACAAATGCACCCAAAGCTGTAGCTATATCTACTGCTTCTGACTAGACATCATCAGATTGCTTAGCCCAAATTATTTGATCAGGAATGGGTGCCTCCAATTCTGCGTGATCTATGCTTCTCTTTTTTCCTTTCTTCATGACTACCTTGGTTGCCTTACTGTAAAAGTAATCCCCCAAGGGAACAACTATATCATCTTCAAAATCAGCCACCATATCGGTAAATGATGTGGTCACATCTATTGTTGTAATAAAAGGGGGTGTCTGGGTGATAGTAGGACTAGGAATGGACATAGCAATCTGGGATGAGACTTGGGAAGAGGGGAGAGCTTCACTAGTTAATGGTACAGGGGTTGGTGAAGGAATGGAAGTAAGAACTTCATGTGGTGAATCTTGAGTATCACCAACTAAAGGTGAAGAGGGGGGAAAGGGATTTGGGACATCAGTAACTGGTGGTAATGAAAGAGATGGATGTGATTGCAGGGGGACAGTAGAAGACTGGATCTCTCAATGGTTGATGGGGAAATAAAGAGTGGAATTGTCAAAAATGGAGGTGTAGAAGTGATAAAATTAAATGCATCAAATAACTGAGACATGGTTGTTGGTGGTGTCACCTTAGAAGTCATAACAAGAGAAACTTATGCTGGTGGAAGTAATGTGGCTGAAGTTATTGCATCAAGAACAACAGAAACCTGAGACATATCCTCACCTAAAGTGGGTTCATCCATAGCTATGGTGTTCAGCAAATCTGAGACTTCCTGTGAATCTTCAGTGTTTTCTTCCAGTACAGGTACAGAAGAAATTACTTCATCCTCCCCATCACTATTAATATTGAAAGTGGGGACCTGAGAGGGAGCAGTTATCAGCTTTTGTCTTTTTGCTAGATTGCTGACCACAATCACCTGTACATCACTTACTGAGCTGGATGGATTGACCTCTTTGGTGTACAGTATTGAGGTCATTTGTATTAGTTCTTTCTTTGCTTGCTGGGAAGTTTGCATTAATAATTTATATTGTTCAACAGTGCTTAGCTTAGGAGACTCCTCCATAGGTCCTTTTCCTTTATCGCCATCAGGATAAGTCAACATGAGATGGGTTTTAGCTTGCTGAACCTCCTTCTCTTCTCTCTCCTTTCTTACCTGCTCAATCAGATTGAGCTCCAATTTCCTGTATCCGAAGACCTTATCTCTGAGGTCTTGCTGGTATAGAAAAATCTGGCTTTGTTCATCCTTTATTTTAGCCCTTTCCAGGACTGCAGAAAAAGTATTGACTCCTTGGTAGATAGAGTCATCTGGGACATCTTCATGTACATATCTCATATTCATATGATTGTGCTTGAAATGAGCATCTAGGAATCCTTTAGGATCATGTCTTCTTTTAGCAGTGAATCCTAGTTTCAAAGAAGCAATTTTGCTACCCAATACTTGAGCCTAGGTGGAAGTAGGGATAACCAAAGGTCCAAGGTTCAAGGGGAATTCAAGCCATCCTTTCTTGTTGGGACCTAAAATTTTGGGATAAACCCTTTCTATTTGTCACCTACCCAAATTTCTGAGAATTATTATTTTATTTGCAAAATACTTTATGTTAAATTTAATTACAAAGTTTTGTAATTATGATCAGTTTTGATCATGGATGAATGTAATTACTGAATATTATTATTTAAATAAATTAATTAGGAGACAAACACCCAAGAGGACTGTTGAATGAGTGTTCACTGACCCACTGGGAGGAATGGAAGTTGCTGGAAGGTATGGGACACATGGTAGTAGTTGCATCACACCACTAACTGTTGGTTATGGGACAACTACCCCTAAAAATAGGGCATTATCCCCCAGGTGGAGGGAGTGAGCAGGAAGCTCATTTAATGACCCAGTAACATCTGAAAAGGCCTAGGCAACCTATAAAGGCAAATTCGAATTGAGCAGGCAACTCTTAATCAATATTTCTGCAGAATATTTTCCTCTTGTGAATTAGGTGATTTCAAGAGAGATTCGAATAGGGAGGTTAGTGGTGACTGAAATCTTAAGTCTGCATATTGCTGAGAAGAAACAGAGTTGTTGGGGCAAGTCTTTGGACTGCTACCATTGAATATTTAGAAGTTAATCGTTACAGCAAGAAGAAGTCCTAATTCCTGAGTTTCTTCCTCCTGGTGGTTCAGTGAACAGGCTCGGGGGTCCTAAGACAGTACTTGACTGTTTTCAGGAGTTAGTTGGGTGGAACAGTCTTCTTGGGCTGTTTGTTGCCCTACAGATTTTCTCAAGTTCTATAGATTTTCTAACTTATTCTCAGTAAATAATTTTGTTCTGTTTAACTAGTATTTTATGTTTCTGTTTTCGAAAAAGAATCTAATTCTAGAAGTGTTTTAAGTCTGAATATTTAATTTTAATGTTGAAGTTGAATTGATAAACCAATATCCCTATTTTTCCACATGTTGTTTTGAAGCGTCGTACTCTAGTAGAGATATGCAAATTAAAAATAGATTAGAGAATAGGCAAATGCCATTGATTCGAATTGACAGAACAGTGATTGAGTCTGTTTTCATCATGCTGTCTTATACTAAACAGTAATAGAATTGATTGATAAAATCTAGAAGATCATAATTATTGTAGTAGAGTATAAACACTATTATATCTCTATACATATATATATATATATGTTATTTAGTTTTCTGCATTATAGTTAAATATAGCAGAAAGTTATGTATGAATTTATATTATACATGTTTATCAGAGTTTTACGAAAAACAAACAATGTATAATTTATGTATAGATGCATCACATTATTCTTATCATTCTTATGCACAAGAGAAATAGACATATCTCATCTCTCTATACATCATATTATGTTTTTCAATTCAATACCATAGCTGCAAATAAGTGGATGTAATTATCATAATAAGACTGTACATAATAGTCATAATACAGTTCCCATTTTGCGTAAAGACACATTGATTTCATTATCTCTTTTAAGGTTTCCAATATTATTTTCTAGTTGAACTGGAAACATATCATACTATGTCGATCTCTCTCATCTCATTCATCTTTATCATAAACCATACACTTTAGGAATCATTTTATTATTTGAAATAAAACGTGTTTACTATCACACCGTAAGTTAGGTCTGTGTTTTCCATATTACTGTATTACAAATAGAAAACATTACTTTTTACACAAGTTTTAAATCGAGCCTAAGTACTTTTTAAAATTATTTTTCAAGATTTTGTTTTCTATTTAAACAAACACAAATGAGGATATGACCTATTGTCATCTCTGTAAATGAAGAGACAAATCAATCCACGGTTATACTATACACATACATCAGTTTCCACATTGTACTCAAACCCTAGCTTGTAACTTTACATTTACAATCTACAGCATCAAATTGTTTATTGCAGAACCGTTGATACATCATTTGGGTGAATTTTTAGCTTGATATTTTGATTTCTACAATTTGAAAATCGTTTCAACATTTTATTCTACAGACTCGTCAACCACGACGAAATGCTTAAACCCTACTCTAGCTTGAAAACCATTTTAGTAACCTACAACAATAAGTCGATTGACATAGACGTTTATACAAAATTAAATAGCATGCATTTATTTTAGTGCCGAGAGGAAATATTGTTTACATAGAGAACGAGCCTATGGCTTTACTTCATAACTTAACCAACGAAGTCGTGGTTCTCAGAACGAGATTTTACAACATGTTTGCAAACAAAATTATACAGGGTTTATCCCATTTTTATTAACAGTTTGAAAGAACCCAAATCTTCTCAAAACATCGACGAGTCACAGCTCCAATCGGCATTATCAAAATTTAAAGTATAGAAACCAAGAATATTCAAACGAATGAAATTCATATCACTGAATAGCAAACGTGCTTCAAAAGTTCTTCCACTATCAACATCGACAGAGAAACAACAAGTCTTGGTAAGGCCTGTTACTCATTCTTGGAACCACTTCAACCACAGTCGGTGAGCACTATGAGGGTTTTTGGAAGACCTGAAGCTTACCGGAGAGGAAGCACGCTGTTACCCTTGCCACAACCTTACTCAAACATTCTTTAGAACCCTGCAACTGACAAACGATAAGCTCGAAGTTAGTATTCTGTTACATTGTAAACCAAAAATAGAAGCGAAGCAAAATAAATACCCATTCCTTACAAGAATTCTTACCTTCATAACCTTGACGACAACGATGCCACAAATGACACTAGGATGCTTTCATCCTCTTGCAACTCTGTGCATTTCTTTTCACTCTTTTTCTCAAAAATATAAAGCTTAAAACTATGATTTCGATAACCCTTCGAACCAGAGACCTAATCTCTTAAACTACATCGACATTATAGTAAGAAAACCCTGCAACTTCACCCTTTTCAGAAGGTCTTGAGATTGAACCTCTCCCAAAACCCTTTGACAAATTTTTCGGCAGCCTGTCGGCTACACAGGCCGTAACAATACCACAATGAACGACTTCTCAAGTTCAAAAACCAAAACATACGGTAGAGGTTAGGGTTACAATCTGACGGCCTAGACTCATCTTCATCAACGGTCACAGTATTGCCAGCTATGTTAACTTTGGTATCAAGGACGTCGACATTAATTTCCATTCTTCTTCATAGGTTGACAATGCCACCATGGCAAACATTTAAGCCAGTAACAACTGGTGCAAAGGCGTAATACTCTTTCACAACAACGAGCAAGGAGACAATCACATCTATGTGGATCGTTGGAAATCTAAGTCGACAGGGATGTGGTACCAAGATTTTAATACAGGATCGTTGTGTGATCTCTATCACAGCTCGAGACAAACGCCAACTTAATTGATTCAACGACCTGTCTAGTGACAAATTAAATGCCTATCAGTGAAATCAACGTGACAGTAATCCTTGAAAATTTTGTTAACATAACAATTTTTAAATTCAACTTAGTATTAGCATCGTTTATGCAAATATTATCACTATAATGTTAGCACTACATAGCTATCATATCGACATATTACAAAGTTGGTAAGATTAGTAAACATATCGTATAGTTTTAAATTCTAATGCTTGCATTGTTTTGCAATAGTTTCATTATATGTATAATGTTGATATTAGACCAAGAATCGATATAGTTGCACCTTTATATTCATAAAACCTTGAATATTTCACATTATAGGATAATAGTTAATAGTCCATGTCTTGTTTTACGCCATAGTAAACTTATGGCTTGTTTTTGTTAATTATCTATTTGCTACAATGTTTAGTCTCTAGGGAAGACTACATTATTTCTTTGAGACCTAAATAAGTATAGTGGTAGATAGGAATTATGAACCATAAAATTTATACAGTTAGTCATTCTATTGATAGGGTCTAATAGTGTTGTATAAGCTCGCTAGCATATATATGCTATCAGATATAGTTTGGTATTTTGGAATATTAAGTTTCTCCAATTTCCTATCCACTTTTATTCATGCGATACAATGGGACTATACCATCTAGGTACTACTATACAAATGATGACAACAAGATAGCTATTATTACGACAATGACGACGACAGAACTAGCTAATATAAAGATGACTATAGTGACGATGCTACTAACTAGACGTTTGTTGCAACAACTAACTTGAGTTGATTTTACTCAGATACAAGACGAACCTTGGAAAGCATAAGTGTAATCATGCGAATCGTACCTATATGCTTTTATAATTGCAACAGTCTCTAATTATTCTATTTTTATTTACGACGATGAATTTGAACTTACACGAACTGGAATTTATTGCAATCCTGAAACTTCTTACCTGTCGTCTACACATAGAACAGGTTCAATGCTTTAGCGTTGCAACTAAGTAAGCTTCAGGGTCCCTCATAGGACTCCCTTGGTCAGCAAAGAAGCAAACTGTCAGTATCATCTCAAAAGAAAAAGTATTATATCACATTTCTAACCTAGCATTTCATTCATTATATTAATCATGCTTATCATTGCAAAAGAAAAATGTCACTTCATAATGCTGATTTATTATATCATAATCAGAGTTGTTATGAATGTGTTTAAGATGTCACTGTCATATTGTTTATAACAAAATTTTATTATGTTAAGTACAAACAGCTATTTAGTTAATGATGTCACAATCAGTAATTATTATTTTCCGCAAATTATAAATTATCGTAATCCAAGCTATTATTGCTATTTTCAAAAATTTTAAATTTTTATGGAAATATGGGATGTTACATGTGCTATCAGAGCACATATTCAAACTCTAGGCCTGAATGAGGTACAAAAAACGCAGTAGAAAATTTTTATATACAGCAGAAAATTCTTTTTGCAACAGAAAATTATACTAACTTGAAAATTTTATTATTATGTTACCAGAAATTATTTTCAGTTACTGGTATGGAGAACTCAGCTGAACATTTAAGTGACATATTTCAGCCAAACAGTCACAGTTCGGGACAACACTATGTAGAGGAAAGTCACAGGGAATTAAATAATAGTTCAATGGAACTGTTACGTGCCTTTCAAGAATTAAAAGCAGAAATCAAATCTGTGAAACAAGATAATGAAAGGATTCTGCAAGCACAAGAACAACTAAATAAAGTGTTGTTTGAACACAGCCAAACAGAGGAACATGAGAAAAACAATGAAGATATTTCCAAAGTTGAGGACATGCCTCACACTGATAAAAATCAGAACATAAAAATCAACAAAGTAAAAGACAGCTCAACCTCATCGGGAGATGCTATCGAAGTACGCAAAAGGAAGCGTAACTATACCAGTGACAGCAGTGAAGGAGACTCCAAACCAAGAAGGAAAAATCATAAGGAATATGAGCATATTTCTGGAGAATTCAAGAAGATAAGACCTCCAACTTTCAATAGAGAAACTGAGAAAGGTGAGACAGCTAAAGCTTGGCTGTCAGGGATGAAGAAATACTTCTAGATCTACAACTATTCAGAGTTCTTAAAGGCAAAGATGGCCATATATAACTTGACCGGAAAAGCGGATATTTGGTGGCAGGACATCAAAAGGGTAAAGGGAATCAAAGATAAAGATGTAAGATGGAGTGCTTTCAAACGATATTTCAAAAAGAAGTATCTATCTGAGCAGTACTACGAAGAAAAATCTAAAGAGTTCTATGATTTGAAGTTGGGAGATATGAATATGAAGGAAATGAACAGTAAGTTTCTGAACTTACTGAGATATGTACCATACCTCATAGAAGAGAAACTAAAAATTCAAAGGTACTTAAGCTGTTTACCTTTCAGCATTAAAGACATAATTGAGTACGACAGTCCTAAAACATTGGAGGAGGCTATGAGAAAGGAAGTTTCCTGTTATGATACCAATCGGAAAAGCGAAGGAATGTCAAACTGGAAAAATCATAAGCCCAACAATTTTGAGCAGAAAAAGAAAAATTTCAGATTCAGTGGAAATTCCGGATTTCAAAAGAAAAATTCTCAAAACCAGAATTATCAAGGGAACAATTCTAGAAATAATTCACAGCAGAATTCTACAGCACCTAGAAATGCACCTAATACTACCAAGACCAATGAGCCAAAGACACATATTAAATGTTTTGAATGTCAAGGCCCCCATTATGCATGAGAATGTCCCTTAAGGAAGCGGAAGGAAAACAACATCAACTCTATACAGACTGAACCTACTGTTGGAGACGTAGCAAGGGAGATGCCAAGAATTAACGCAGCACTTGAAAATAGGCAAGCAGATCATCAAATATCCATGGTAGAGATTAAAGGTATGATACATGACCATCCTGTTACTGTTTTAATTGACCCGGGTGCTAGTTTAATTTATATATCACTAGATATTGTGAAAAGTCTTAAACTGAAAACTAAAAAGTTTAGTAAATCATGGCTAGTTAGACTAGCAACTGGAACAAAGAGGAAAGTATCAGATTTTATAGAAAATTGTGTGCTGTCCATGAATCATTTACAAACACAAATCAAGTTGAATATTCTACCTTTAGGTTCTGATGATATTATAGTTGGGATGGACTGGTTAGAAGCCCATCATGTCATCTTGGACTGTTATGGAAAAAGTTTTACATGCTTAAATGATGAAGGTAAAACTGTAGAAATAAAAGGGGTTCCAAGGAAGGTAACCCTTAGACAGATTTCAGCCATGCAAGTTAAGAGGGAAGTTATGAAAGGATGCCAAATGTTTGCAGTAAACGTGGTAAATGATGAATTTATGGATAAAGAGGACAAACTGAAATTAGAGGACATACCTGTCCTAAAGGATTTTAAAGATGTATTTCCTAAGGAGAGTCCAGGATCACCACCCAAAAGAGATTTAGATTTTACCATAGAGTTGATACCAGGAGCAGTACCAAACTCTAAGGCTCCGTACAGAATGAACATACTAAAGTTAAACGAATTAAAATCATAGTTGAAGGAGCTTATTGAAAAAAAGTATATTAGACCCAGTGTGTCTCCTTGGGGAGCACCTGTCATCTTTGTTAAGAAAAAAGATGGAACCTTGATACTGTGCATAGATTATCGCCAGCTCAATAAGATGACAATCAAGAATAGGTACCCGTTGCCCCTCATAGATGATCTATTTGGTCAGCTACGTGGAGCAACAGTATTTTCATAGATCGATCTAAGATCAGGGTATCATCAAGTAAGGGTTAAGGACGAAGATATTTTCAAGACAGCTTTCCGAACTCGGTATGGACATTAAGAGTTTGTAGTCATGTTGTTTGGCTTGACTAATGCCCCGGCTGTATTTATGTGTTTAATGAATAATATTTTGCATAAATACTTAGACAAGTTTGCTATTGTGTTTATAGACGATATTTTAGTGTACCTGAAAAGAAAAGAAGAGCATGATGAACATTTAAGGATTATCTTACAAGTATTAATATATCACCAACTATACGCCAAATTTAGCAAGTGTGACTTCCACAAAGACAAAATTCAGTATCTAGGATACATAATTTTAGCAGAAGGAATCTCGGTTGACCCCGACAAGATAAGGGCCATTAATGACTGGCCGGTTCCTAAAGATGTGTTGGATGTAAGATCATTTATGGGCATTACAGGGTATTACAGAAATTTTATAGAGAATTTTTCAAAAATTGCCAACCCCATAACTTCCTTGCAGAACAAAACGGAAGAAATTTGTCTGGGATTAGAAATGTGCTGACAGCTTTAATAAATTAAAAGAACTATTGACGACAACACCTATCTTGAGGATAGCTGACCCCAACAAGGATTTTGTAGTTTGTACAGACGCATGTAATGACGGACTCGGTGGAGTCTTGACACAAGAAGGACATGCGGTGGCATATGAATCTAGAAAGTTGAAAGTACATGAAAAGAACTATTCTACCTATGATTTGGAATTACTGGCAGTTATTCATGCCTTAAAAATGTTACATCACCACCTTATTCGTAGGAAATTTACATTATTAACAGATAACATGGATCTGAAATATTTATTGGATCAGACAAACCTGAACGCTAGACAAGCTACATGGTTGTCGTTCTTAACTGAGTATGATTTCGAAATTCAGCATATTAAAGGGAAGGAGAACAAGGTTGCAGATGCCTTGAGTTGCAAGGCAAAACTAAATTTCATTTCAGCAATTAGTACTTATTCAACTGATTTAGAAAATCAGATTATGGAAAAAGGTGAAACAGATGAAGAATACAGAAAAATGAAGGAAAAGACAGCCAACAATAATTCTGAAAATTGTGTGGCAGATTACAGAATGAAGGAAAACGGTTTATTACTGTTTAAAAACAGATTGTATGTACCAGATATACCATAAATACAATTTCTGATATTAAATGAGATGCATAAAAGTCACTACTTTGGTCATCCAGGTTATCAAAAGACCATTACTATGCTAAGAAAAGAATGTTATTGGCCTAGAATGAAAGATGAAGTAGCAGAGTACATAGCTAAATATTTGGATTGTCAAAAAGTGAAGGTTGAACACAAGCATCCTGCTAGATTGTTACAACCATTACCAATACCAAGTTGGAAATGGGAAGTGATTAGCATAGATTTTATTACTGGATTACCTAAAAATCAGAAACAGCATGATTCTATCATGGTGGTGGTGGACAAACTTAGCAAGGTAGCACATTTCATACTAGTGAAGACTACTCATAAACCTCCAGATATCGCAAATATCTTTATGAAACAGATTTTTAGACTACATGGAAAATCGAAAGTAATAATTTCAGATTGTGACTCGAATTTTACAAGAAACTTCTGGAGGTCACTGTTTAAGGGATTCAATACAACTCTAAATTTCAGTACAGCATTTCATCCACAGACAGATGGACAGACAGAAAGGGTAAATCAAGTGTTAGAAGATTTATTAAGAATGTATGTTAAGGATCAGCCTGGTAAGTGGGAAGATTACCTGCACTTAGCAAAATTTGCTTATAATAATCATTATCATGATTAAGCCAGACTTAGTCCTTTTGAAATTCTTTATGGTAGGAAATGTGATACACCTGTTTCATGGAATGATCCACTAAATAGAGTTGTTTTAGAACCTGAATTATTGCAAGAGTTAGAACTAATTGTGAAACAGGTGTAAGGACATTTAAAAGCTGCCCAAGATAGGCAGAAAAGTCAAGCAGATTCAAAAAGAACTCATAAAAAGTTCCAGGTGGGTGAACATGTGTTTCTCAAGGTAAGACGGAAAAAGAGTTCACTGAAATTGGGGAGCTGTGCCAAGTTAGCACCCAGGTATTGCGGTCCTTTTGAAATATTATCTAAGGTTGGAGCAGTGGCATACCAACTGGCTTTGCCACCTAACCTGAAAATACATAATGTTTTTCATATATCATTTTTAAAGAAATATGTGCACGATACTACTCATGTTGTAAACTGGAATGATGTACAGGTGGGACAAGACGGAGATTTTCCGGTGGAACTGGATTGTATCCTCGAAAGGAGGGAAACTATTCTCCGGAATCGCAGCATTGGGGAAGTGAAGGTGCAATGGAAGCACCATAGCCCAAAAGAGGTAACATGGGAGTTGGAGAGTAGTATGCGGGCAACATACCCAACTCTGTTTCAGGAACACTCAAGGAGTGATTAGGCAACATCGAGGACGATGTTGAGACTTAAGGGGGGGTGTATGTCACCTACCAAAATTTCTGAGAATTTTTATTTTATTTGCAAAATACTTTATGTTAAATTTAATTACAAATTTTTGTAATTATGATCAGTTTTGATCATGGATGAATGTAATTACTGAATATTATTATTTAAATAAATTAATTAGGAGACAAACACCCAAGAGGACTGTTGAATGAGTGTTCACTGACCCACTAGGAGGAATGGAAGATGTTGGAAGGTATGGGACACATGGAAGCCGTTGCATCACACCACTAACTGTTGTTTATGGGACAACTACCCCTAAAATAGGGCATTATCCCCCAGGTGGAGGGAGTGAGCAGGAAGCTCATTTAATGACCCAGTAACATTTGAAAAGGCCTAGGCAGCCTATAAAGGCAAATTCGAATTGAGCAGGAAGCTCTTAATCAATATTTATGCATAATATTTTCCTCTTGTGAATCAGGTGATTTCAAGAGAGATTCAAATAGGGAGGTTAGTGGTGACTAAAATCTTAAGTCTGCATATTGTTGAGAAGAAACAGAGTTGTTGGGGCAAGTCTTTGGACTAATACCATTGAAGATTTAGAAGTTAATTGTTACAGCAAGAAGAAGTCTTAATTCCTGAGTTTCATCCTCTTGGTGGTTCAGTGAATAGGCTTGGGGGTCATAAGACAGTACTTGACTATTTTCAGGAGTTGGTTGGGTGGAACAGTCTTCTTGGGTTGTTTGTTGCCCTACAGATTTTCTCAGGTTCTACAGATTTTCTAACTTATTCTCAGTAAATAATTCTGTTCTGTTTAACTAGTATTTTCTGTTTCTGTTTTCGAAAAAGAATCTAATTCTAGAAGTGTTTTAATTCGGAATGTTTAAGTTTAATGTTGAAGTTGAATTGATAAACCAATATCCCTATTTTTCCACATGCTATTTTGAAGCATCGTACTCTAGTAGAGATATGCAAATTAAAAATAGATTAGAGGATAGGCAAATGCCATTGATTCGAATAGATAGAACAGTGATTGAGTTTGTTTTCATCATGTTGTCTTATACTAAACAGTAATAGAATTGATTGATAAAATATAGAAGATCATAATTACTGTAGTAGAGTATAAACACTATTCTCTCTTTGTATATATATATGTAATTTAGTTTTCTGCATTATTGTTAAATATAGCAGAAAGTTATGTATGAATATATATTATACATGTTTATTAGAGTTTTACGAAAAGCAAACAATGTATAATTTCTGTATAGATGCATCACATTATTCTTATCATTCTTACGCACAAAAGAAATAGACATATCTCATCTCTCTATACATCATATTATGTTTTGCAATTCAATACCATAGCTGCAAATAAGTGGATGTAATTATCATAATAAGACTGTACATAACAGTCATAATACAGTTCTCATTTTGCGTAAAGACACATTGATTTCATTCTCTCTTTTAAGGTTTCCAATATTATTTTCTAGCTGTACTGGAAACATATCGTACTATGTCGATCTCTCTCATCTCATTCATCTTTATCATAAACCATACACTTTAGGAATCGTTTTATTATTTGAAATAAAAGTTGTTTACTATCACACCCTAAGTTAGGTCTGTGTTTTCCATATTAGTGTATTACAAATAGAAAACATTACTTTTTACACAAGTTTTAAATCGAGCCTAAGTACTTTTTAAAATTATTTTTCAAGATTTTGTTTTCTATTTGAACAAACACAAATGAGGATATGACCTATTTTCATCTCTGTAAATGAAGAGACAAATCAATCCATGGTTATACTATACACATACATCACTTTCCACATTGTACTCAAACCCTAGCTTGTAACTTTATGATTACAATCTACAGCATCAAATTGTTTATTGAAGACCCATTGATACATCGTTTGGATGAAGTTTTAACTTGATATTTTGACTTCCACAATTCGAAAATCATTTCGACATTTTATTCTACAGACTCCTCAACCAGGACGAAATGCTTAAACCGTACTATAGCTTGAAAACCATTTTATTAACCTACAGCAATAATTCGATTAACATAGACGTTTATACAAAATTAAATAGCATGCATTTATTTTAGTGCCGAGAGGAAATATTGTTTACACAGAGAACGAGCCTACGGATTTACTTCATAACTTAACCAACGAAGTCGTGGTTCTTAGAACGAGATTTTACAACATGTTTGCAAACAAAATTATACAGGGTTTATCCCATTTTTATTAACAGTCTGAAAGAACCCAAATCTTCTCAAAACATCGACGAGTCACAGCTCCAGTGAACATTATCAAAATTTAAAGTATAGAAACCAAGAATATTCAAACGAATGAAAGTCATATCACTGAATAGAAAACGTGCTTCGAAAGTTCTTCCACTATCAACATCGACAGAGAAATGACAAGTCTTGGTAAGGCTTGTTACTCATTCTTGGAACCACTTCAACCACAGTCAGAGAGCACTATGAGGGTTTTTGGAAGACCCGAAGCTTACCGAAGAGGAAGCATGTTGTTACCCTTGCCACAACCTTACTCAAACATTCTTTAGAACCCTGCAACTGACAAATGATAAGCTCAAAGTTAGTATTTTGTTACATTGTAAACCGAAAATAGAAGTGCAACAAAAGAAATACCCATTCCTTAGAGGAATGCTTACCTTCATAACCTTGATGAGAACGATGCCACGAACGACACCACGATGCTTTCATCCTCTTGCAGCTCTGTGCATTTCTTTTCACTCTTTTTCTCAAAACTATAAAGCTTAAAACTATGATTTCGATAACCCTTCGAACCAGAGACCTAATCTCTTAAACTACATCTACATTATAGTAAGAAAAACCTGTAACTTCACCCTTTTCAGAAGGTCTCAAGATCGAACCTCTCCCAAAACCCTTTGACAAATTTTTCGGCAGCCTTTCGGCCACACATGCCATAACAATAGCACAATGAACGACTTCTCAAGTTCAAAAACCAAAACATACGGTATAGGTTAGGGTTACAATCTGACGGACTAGACTCATATTCATCAACGGTCACGGTATTGCCAGCTATGTTAAATTTGGTATCAACGACATCAACATTAATTTCCATTCTTCTTCATACGTTGACAATGCCACCATGGCAAATGTTTAAGCCAGCAACAACTAGTGCAAAGGCGTAATACTCTTTCACAACAATGAGCAAGGAGACAATCACATCTACGTGGATCGTTGGATATCCAACTCGGCAGGGATGTGGTACCAAGATTTTAATACAGGATCGTTGCGTGATCTCTATCACAGCTCGAGACAAACGCCAACTTAATTGATTCAACGACCTGTCCAGTATCAAATTAAATGACTGTCAGTGAAATCGCGTGATAGTATTCCTTGAAAATTTTGTTAACATAACAATTTTTAAATTCGACTTAGTATTAGCATCGTTTATGCAAATATTATCACTATAATGTTAGCACTACATAGCTATCATATCGACATATTACAAAGTTGGTAAGATTAGTAAACATATCATATAGTTTTAAATTCTAATGCTTGCAATGTTTTGCAATAGTCTCGTTATATGTATAATGTTGATATGAGACCAAGAATCGATATAGTTACACCTTTATATTCATAAAACCTTGAATATGTCACGTTATAGGATAATAGTTAAGAGTCCAAGTCTTGTTTTACGCCATAGTCAACATATGGCTTGTTTTTGTTAATTATCTATTTGCTACAATGTCTAGTCTCTAGGGAAGACTACATTGTTTCTTTGAGACCTAAATAAGTATAGTGGTAGATAGGAATTATGAACCATATAATTTATATAGTTAATCATTCTATTCATAGGGTCTAATAGTGTTGTATAAGCTCGCCAGCATATATATGCTATCAGATATAGTTTGGTATTTTGGAATATTAAGTTTCTCCAATTTCCTATCCACTTTTATTCATGCGATACAATGGGACAATACCATCTTGGTACTACTATAGAAATGATGACAACAAGATAACTATTATTATGACAATGATGACGACAGAACCAGCTAATACAAAGATGACTACAGTGACGATGCTGTTAACTAGATGTTTGTTGCAATAGCTAACATGGGTTGATTTTACTCAGATACAAGACGAACCTTGGAAAGCAGAATTGTAAGTATGTGAATCGTACCTGTATGCTTTTATAATTGCAACAGTCTCTAATTATTCTATTTTTATTTACGACGATGAATTTGAACTTACACGAACTGGAATTTATTGCAATTGTGAAACTTCTTACCTGTCGTGTTCACATAGAACAGGTTCAATGCTTTAGCGTTGAAGCTAACTAAGCTTCGGGGTCCCTCATAGGACTTGCTTGGTCAGCAAAGAAGCAAACTGTCAGTATCATCTCAAAATAAAAAGTATTATATCACATTTCTAACCTAGCATTTCATTCATTATATTAATCATGCTTATCATTGCAAAATAAAAATGTCACTTCATAATGCTGATTTATTATATCATAATCAGAGTTGTTATGAATGTGTTTAAGATGTCACTGTCATATTGTTTATAACAAAATTTTATTATGTTAAGTACAAACAGCTATTTAGTTAATGATGTCACAATCAGTAATTATTATTTTCCGCAAATTATAAATTATCGTAATCCAAGCTATTATTGCTATTTTCAAAAATTTTAAATTTTTATGGAAATATGGGATGTTACATGTGCTATCAGAGCACATATTCAAACTCTAGGCCTGAATGAGGTACAAAACACGCAGTAGAAAATTTTTATATACAGCAGAAAATTCTTTTTGCAACAGAAAATTATACTAACTTGAAAATTTTATTATTATGTTACCAGAAATTATTTTCAGTTACAGGTATGGAGAACTCAGCTGAACATTTAAGTGACATATTTCAGCCAAACAGTCACAGTTCGGGACAACACTATGTAGAGGAAAGTCACAGGGAATTAAATAATAGTTCAATGGAACTCTTACGTGCCTTTCAATAATTAAAAGCAGAAATCAAATCTGTGAAACAAGATAATGAAAGGATTCTGCAAGCACAAGAACAACTAAATAAAGTGTTGTTTGAACACAGCCAAACAAAGGAACACGAGAAAAACAATGAAGATATTTCCAACGGTTAGGACATGCCTCACACTGATAAAAATCAGAACATAAAAATCAACGAAGTAAAAGACAGCTCAACCTCATCGGGAGATGCTATCGAAGTACGCAATAGGAAGCGTAACTATACCAGTGACAGCAGTGAAGGAGACTCCAAACCAAGAAGGAAAAATCATAAGGAATATGAGCAGATTTCTGGAGAATTCAAGAAGATAAGACCTCCAACTTTCAATAGAGAAACTGAGAAAGGTGAGACAGCTAAAGCTTGGCTGTCAGGGATGAAGAAATACTTCTAGATCTACAACTATTCAGAGTTCTTAAATGCAAAGATGGCCATATATAACTTGACCGAAAAAGCGGATATTTGGTGGTAGGACATCAAAAGGGTAAAGGGAATCAAAGATAAAGATGTAAGATGGAGTGCTTTCAAACGATATTTCAAAAAGAAGTATCTATCTGAGCAGTACTACGAAGAAAAATCTAAAGAGTTCTATGATTTGAAGTTGGGAGGTATGAATATGAAGGAAATGAACAGTAAGTTTCTGAACTTACTGAGATATGTACCATACCTCATAGAAGAGAAACTAAAAATTCAAAGGTACTTAAGCTGTTTACCTTTCAGCATTAAAGACATAATTGAGTACGACAGTCCTAAAACATTGGAGGAGGCTATGAGAAAGGCAGTTTCCTGTTATGATACCGATCGGAAAAGAGAAGGAATGTCAAACTGGAAAAATCATAAGCCCAACAATTTTGAACAGAAAAAGAAAAATTTCAGATTCAGTGGAAATTCCGGATTTCAAAAGAAAAATTCTCAAAACCAGAATTATCAAGGGAACAATTCTAGAAATAATTCACAGCAGAATTCTACAGCACCTAGAAATGCACCTAATACTACCAAGACCAATGAGCCAAAGACACATATTAAATGTTTTGAATGTCAAGGCCCCCATTATGCATGAGAATGTCCCTTAAGGAAGCGGAAGGAAAACAACATCAACTCTATACAGATTGAACCTACTGTTCGAGACGTAGCAAGGGAGATGCCAAGAATTAACGCAGCACTTGAAAATAGGCAAGCAGATCATCAAATATCCATGGTAGAGATTAAAGGTATGATACATGACCATCCTGTTACTGTTTTAATTGACCCGGGTGCTAGTTTAATTTATATATCACTAGATATTGTGAAAAGTCTTAAACTGAAAACTAAAAAGTTTAGTAAATCATGGCTAGTTAGACTAGCAACTGGAACAAAGAGGAAAGTATCGGATTTTATAGAAAATTGTGTGTTGTCCATGAATCATTTACAAACACAAATCAAGTTGAATATTCTACCTTTAGGTTCTGATGATATTATAGTTGGGATGGACTGGTTAGAATCCCATCATGTCATCTTGGACTGTTATGGAAAAAGTTTTACATGCTTAAATGATGAAGGTAAAACTGTAGAAATAAAAGGGGTTCCAAGGAAGGTAACCCTTAGACAGATTTCAGCCATGCAAGTTAAGAGGGCAGTTAGGAAAGGATGCCAAATGTTTGCAGTAAACGTGGTAAATGATGAATTTATGGATAAAGAGGACAAACTGAAATTAGAAGACATACCTGTCCTAAAGGATTTTAAAGATGTATTTCCTAAGGAGAGTCCAGGATCACCACCCAAAAGAGATTTAGATTTTACCATAGAGTTGATACCAGGAGCAGTACCAAACTCTAAGGCTCCGTACAGAATGAACATACTAAAGTTAAACGAATTAAAATCATAGTTGAAGGAGCTTATTGAAAAAAAGTATATTAGACCCAGTGTGTCTCCTTGGGGAGCACCTGTCATCTTTGTTAAGAAAAAAGATGGAACCTTGATACTGTGCATAGATTATCGCCAGCTCAATAAGATGACAATCAAGAATAGGTACCCGTTGCCCCGCATAGATGATCTATTTGATCAGCTACGTGGAGCAACAGTATTTTCAAAGATCGATCTAAGATCAGGGTATCATCAAGTAAGGGTTAAGGACGAAGATATTTTCAAGACAGCTTTCCGAACTCGGTATGGACATTACGAGTTTGTAGTCATGTTGTTTGGCTTGACTAATGCCCCGGCTGTATTTATGTGTTTAATGAATAATATTTTGCATAAATACTTAGACAAGTTTGCTATTGTGTTTATAGACGATATTTTAGTGTACCCGAAAAGAAAAGAAGAGCATGATGAACATTTAAGGATTATCTTACAAGTATTAATATATCACCAACTATACGCCAAATTTAGCAAGTGTGACTTCCACAAAGACAAAATTCAGTATCTAGGATACATAATTTTAGCAGAAGGAATCTCGGTTGACCCCGACAAGATAAGGGCCATTAATGACTGGCCGGTTCCTAAAGATGTGTCGGATGTAAGATCATTTATGGGCATTACGGGGTATTACAGAAATTTTATAGATAATTTTTCAAAAATTGCCAACCCCATAACTTCCTTGCAGAACAAAAGGGAAGAAATTTGTCTGGGATTAGAAATGTGCTGACAGCTTTAATAAATTAAAAGAACTATTGACGACAACACCTATCTTGAGGATAGCTGACCCCAACAAGGATTTTGTAGTTTGTACAGACGCATGTAATGACGGACTCGGTGGAGTCTTGACACAAGAAGGACATGCGGTGGCATATGAATCTAGAAAGTTGAAAGTACATGAAAAGAACTATTCTACCTATGATTTGGAATTACTGGCAGTTATTCATGCCTTAAAAATGTTACGTCACAACCTTATTCGCAGGAAATTTACATTATTAACAGATAACATGGATCTGAAATATTTATTGGATCAGACAAACCTGAACGCTAGACAAGCTACATGGTTGTCGTTCTTAACTGAGTATGATTTCGAAATTCAGCATATTAAAGGGAAGGAGAACAAGGTTGCAGATGCCTTGAGTTGCAAGGCAAAACTAAATTTCATTTCAGCAATTAGTACTTATTCAACTGATTTAGAAAATCAGATTATGGAAAAAGGTGAAACAGATGAAGAATACAGAAAAATGAAGGAAAAGACAGCCAACAATAATTCTGAAAATTGTGTGGCAGATTACAGAATGAAGGAAAACGGTTTATTACTGTTTAAAAACAGATTGTATGTACCAGATATACCATAAATACAATTTCTGATATTAAATGAGATGCATAAAAGTCACTACTTTGGTCATCCAGGTTATCAAAAGACCATTACTATGCTAAGAAAAGAATGTTATTGGCCTAGAATGAAAGATGAAGTAGCAGAGTACATAGCTAAATATTTGGATTGTCAAAAAGTGAAGGTTGAACACAAGCATTTTGCTAGATTGTTACAACCGTTACCAATACCAAGTTGGAAATGGGAAGTGATTAGCATAGATTTTATTACTGGATTACCTAAAAATCAGAAACAACATGATTCTATCATGGTGGTGGTGGACAAACTTAGCAAGGTAGCACATTTCATACCAGTGAAGACTACTCATAAACCTCCAGATATCGCAAATATCTTTATGAAACAGATTTTTAGACTACATGGAAAACCGAAAGTAAT
The DNA here is from genome assembly GCA_027924585.1 of Larix kaempferi. Classification (NCBI taxonomy): domain Eukaryota; kingdom Viridiplantae; phylum Streptophyta; class Pinopsida; order Pinales; family Pinaceae; genus Larix; species Larix kaempferi. The sequence continues at coordinate 4,197,430 of BSBM01001244.1, read as the reverse complement.
AATTTCAGATTGTGACTCGAATTTTACAAGAAACTTCTGGAGGTCACTGTTTAAGGGATTCAATACAACTCTAAATTTCAGTACAGCATTTCATCCACAGACAGATGTACAGACAGAAAGGGTAAATCAAGTTTTAGAAGATTTATTAAGAATGTATGTTAAGGATCAGCCTGGTAAGTGGGAAGATTACCTGCACTTAGCAAAATTTGCTTATAATAATCATTATCATGATTAAGCCAGACTTAGTCATTTTGAAATTCTTTATGGTAGGAAATGTGATACACCTGTTTCATGGAATGATCCACTAAATAGAGTTGTTTTAGAACCTGAATTATTGCAAGAGTTAGAACTAATTGTGAAACAGGTGTAAGGACATTTAAAAGCTGCCCAAGATAGGCAGAAAAGTCAAGCAGATTCAAAAAGAACTCATAAAAAGTTCCAGGTGGGTGAACATGTGTTTCTCAAGGTAAGACAGAAAAAGAGTTCACTGAAATTGGGGAGCTGTGCCAAGTTAGCACCCAGGTATTGCGGTCCTTTTGAAATATTATCTAAGGTTGGAGCAGTGGCATACCAACTGGCTTTGCCACCTAACCTTAAAATACATAATGTTTTTCATATATCATTTTTAAAGAAATATGTGCACGATACTACTCATGTTGTAAACTGGAATGATGTACAGGTGGGACAAGACGGAGATTTTCCGGTGGAACTGGATTGTATCCTCGAAAGGAGGGAAACTATTCTCCGGAATCGCAGCATTGAGGAAGTGAAGGTGCAATGGAAGCACCATAGCCCAAAAGAGGTAACATGGGAGTTGGAGAGTAGTATGCGGGAAACATACCCAACTCTGTTTCAGGAACACTCAAGGAGTGATTAGGCAACATCGAGGACGATGTTGAGACTTAAGGGGGGGTGTATGTCACCTACCAAAATTTCTGAGAATTTTTATTTTATTTGCAAAATACTTTATGTTAAATTTAATTACAAATTTTTGTAATTATGATCAGTTTTGATCATGGATGAATGTAATTACTGAATATTATTATTTAAATTAATTAATTAGAAGACAAACACCCAAGAGGACTGTTGAATGAGTGTTCACTGACCCACTAGGAGGAATGGAAGATGTTGGAAGGTATGGGACACATGGAAGCAGTTGCATCACACCGCTAACTGTTGTTTATGGGACAACTACCCCTAAAAATAGGGCATGATCCCCCAGGTGGAGGGAGTGAGCAGGAAGCTCATTTAATGACCCAGTAACATTTGAAAAGGCCTAGGTAGCCTATAAAGGCAAATTCGAATTGAGCAGGAAGCTCTTAATCAATATTTATGCATAATATTTTCCTCTTGTGAATCAGGTGATTTCAAGAGAGATTCAAATAGGGAGGTTAGTGGTGACTAAAATCTTAAGTCTGCATATTGTTGAGAAGAAACAGAGTTGTTGGGGCAAGTCTTTGGACTACTACCATTGAAGATTTAGAAGTTAATTGTTACAGCAAGAAGAAGTCCTAATTCCTGAGTTTCATCCGCTTGGTGGTTCAGTGAATAGGCTTGGGGGTCATAAGACAGTACTTGACTATTTTCAGGAGTTGGTTGGGTGGAACAGTCTTCTTGGGTTGTTTGTTTCCCTACAGATTTTCTCAGGTTCTACAGATTTTCTAACTTATTCTCAGTAAATAATTCTGTTCTGTTTAACTAGTATTTTCTGTTTTTGTTTTCGAAAAAGAATCTAATTCTAGAAGTGTTTTAATTCGGAATGTTTAAGTTTAATGTTGAAGTTGAATTGATAAACCAATATCCCTATTTTTCCACATGCTATTTTGAAGCATCGTACTCTAGTAGAGATATGCAAATTAAAAATAGATTAGAGGATAGGAAAATGGCATTGATTCGAATAGATAGAACAGTGATTGAGTTTGTTTTCATCATGTTGTCTTATACTAAACAGTAATAGAATTGATTGATAAAATATAGAAGATCATAATTACTGTAGTAGAGTATAAACACTATTCTCTCTTTGTATATATATATGTAATTTAGTTTTCTGCATTATTGTTAAATATAGCAGAAAGTTATGTATGAATATATATTATACATGTTTATTAGAGTTTTACGAAAAGCAAACAATGTATAATTTCTGTATAGATGCATCACATTATTCTTATCATTCTTATGCACAAAAGAAATAGACATATCTCATCTCTCTATACATCATATTATGTTTTGAAATTCAATACCATAGCTGCAAATAAGTGGATGTAATTATCATAATAAGACTGTACATAACAGTCATAATACAGTTCTCATTTTGCGTAAAGACACATTGATTTCATTCTCTCTTTTAAGGTTTCCAATATTATTTTCTAGCTGTACTGGAAACATATCATACTATGTCGATCTCTCTCATCTCATTCATCTTTATCATAAACCATACACTTTAGGAATCGTTTTATTATTTGAAATAAAAGTTGTTTACTATCACACCCTAAGTTAGGTCTGTGTTTTCCATATTACTGTATTACAAATAGAAAACATTACTTTTTACACAAGTTTTAAATCGAGCCTAAGTACTTTTTAAAATTATTTTTCAAGATTTTGTTTTCTATTTGAACAAACACAAATGAGGATATGACCTATTGTCATCTCTGTAAATGAAGAGACAAATCAATCCATGGTTATATTATACACATACATCACTTTCCACATTGTACTCAAACCCTAGCTTGTAACTTTATGATTACAATCTACAGCATCAAATTGTTTATTGAAGACCCATTGATACATCGTTTGGATGAAGTTTTAACTTGATATTTTGACTTCCACAATTCGAAAATCATTTTGACATTTTATTCTATAGACTCCTCAACCACGACGAAATGATTAAACCGTACTATAGCTGAAAACCATTTTATTAACCTACAGCAATAATTCGATTAACATAGACGTTTATACAAAATTAAATAGCATGCATTTATTTTAGTGCCGAGAGGAAATATTTTTTACACAGAGAACGAGCCTACGGATTTACTTCATAACTTAACCAACGAAGTCGTGGTTCTTAGAACGAGATTTTACAACATGTTTGCAAACAAAATTATACAGGGTTTATCCCATTTTTATTAACAGTCTGAAAGAACCCAAATCTTCTCAAAACATCGACGAGTCACAGCTCCAGTGAACATTATCAAAATTTAAAGTATAGAAACCAAGAATATTCAAACGAATGAAAGTCATATCACTGAATAGAAAACGTGCTTCGAAAGTTCTTCCACTATCAACATCGATAGAGAAATGACAATTCTTGGTAAGGCTTGTTACTCATTCTTGGAACCACTTCAACCACAGTCAGAGAGCACTATGAGGGTTTTTGGAAGACCCGAAGCTTACCGAAGAGGAAGCATGTTGTTACCCTTGCCACAACCTTACTCAAACATTCTTTAGAACCCTGCAACTGACAAATGATAAGCTCAAAGTTAGTATTTTGTTACATTGTAAACCGAAAATAGAAGTGCAGCAAAAGAAATACCCATTCCTTAGAGGAATGCTTACCTTCATAACCTTGATGAGAACGATGCCACGAACGACACCAGGATGCTTTCATCCTCTTGCAGCTCTGTGCATTTCTTTTCACTCTTTTTCTCAAAACTATAAAGCTTAAAACTATGATTTCGATAACCCTTCGAACCAGAGACCTAATCTCTTAAACTACATCTACATTATAGTAAGAAAAACCTGTAACTTCACCCTTTTCAGAAGGTCTCGAGATCGAACCTCTCCCAAAACCCTTTGACAAAATTTTTGGCATCCTTTCGGCCACACATGCCATAACAATAGCACAATGAATGACTTCTCAAGTTCAAAAACCAAAACATACGGTATAGGTTAGGGTTACAATCTGACGGACTAGACTCATATTCATAAACGGTCACGGTATTTCCAGCTATGTTAAATTTGGTATCAACGACATCAACATTAATTTCCATTCTTCTTCATACGTTGACAATGCCACCATGGCAAACGTTTAAGCCAACAACAACTAGTGCAAAGGCGTAATACTCTTTCACAACAACGAGCAAGGAGACAATCACATCTACGTGGATCGTTGGATATCCAACTCGGCAGGGATGTGGTACCAAGATTTTAATACAGGATCGTTGCGTGATCTCTATCACAGCTCGAGACAAACGCCAACTTAATTGATTCAACGACCTGTCCAGTATCAAATTAAATGACTGTCAGTGAAATCGCGTGATAGTATTCCTTGAAAATTTTGTTAACATAACAATTTTTAAATTCGACTTAGTATTAGCATCGTTTATGCAAATATTATCACTATAATGTTAGCACTACATAGCTATCATATCGACATATTACAAAGTTGGTAAGATTAGTAAACATATCATATAGTTTTAAATTCTAATGCTTGCATTGTTTTGCAATAGTCTCGTTATATGTATAATGTTGATATGAGACCAAGAATCGATATAGTTACATCTTTATATTCATAAAACCTTGAATATGTCATGTTATAGGACAATAGTTAATAGTCCAAGTCTTGTTTTACGCCATAGTCAACATATGGCTTGTTTTTGTTAATTATCTATTTGCTACAATGTCTAGTCTCTAGGGAAGACTACATTGTTTCTTTGAGACCTAAATAAGTAGAGTGGTAGATAGGAATTATGAACCATAAAATTTATATAGTTAATCATTCTATTCATAGGGTCTAATAGTGTTGTATAAGATCGCCAGCATATATATGCTATCAGATATAGTTTGGTATTTTGGAATATTAAGTTTCTCCAATTTCCTATCCACTTTTATTCATGCGATACAATGGGACAATACCATCTTGGTACTACTATAGAAATGATGACAACAAGATAACTATTATTATGACAATGATGACGACAGAACCAGCTAATACAAAGATGACTACAGTGACGATGCTGTTAACTAGATGTTTGTTGCAATAGCTAACTTGGGTTGATTTTACTCAGATACAAGACGAACCTTGGAAAGCAGAATTGTAAGTATGTGAATCGTACCTGTATGCTTTTATAATTGCAACAGTCTCTAATTATTCTATTTTTATTTACGACGATGAATTTGAACTTACACGAACTGGAATTTATTGCAATTGTGAAACTCCTTACCTGTCGTGTTCACATAGAACAGGTTCAATGCTTTAGCGTTGAAGCTAACTAAGCTTCGGGGTCCCTCATAGGACTTGCTTGGTCAGCAAAGAAGCAAACTGTCAGTATCATCTCAAAAGAAAAAGTATTATATCACATTTCTAACCTAGCATTTCATTCATTATATTAATCATGCTTATCATTGCAAAAGAAAAATGTCACTTCATAATGTTGATTTATTAATTCATAATCAAAGTTGTTATGAATGTGTTTAAGATGTCACTGTCATATTGTTTATAATAGAAATTTATTATGTTAAGTACAAACAGCTATTTAGTTAATGATGTCACAATCAGTAATTATTATTTTCCGCAAATTATAAATTATCGTAATCCAAGCCATTATTGCTATTTTAAAAAATTTTAAATTTTTATGGAAATATGGGATGTTACACTATTACAGTCTGATATGATACTTCTTCAATCAGTAACTTATTTGGAACAATTATGGGCAGCATGTGAACAACCATGCTTCTCCATATTCTGACATAGGAGAAAGATTCCCCTACATACCAATATCCAATTGTGGCAATAAAAATCTTGGCATCAGCTGAGAAAGATGGTGCATCTTCCTTAAATATCTTGAGATAAATAGCACCAAGGAAATCATCACAAATGTCATATAATAGAGGCACATAATTATTCTCCCACAGTGCAGAATGATATATGTGAATAGGAGGAGCAATAGGAGTCCAATTCCATCCCATATTGGGATATTGAAACTCAGCACAGAAAACATCCATCACATAGGCTGAAAGAAAGAAAGAGGTTTTCTTTGTAGAAGGAGATTTCTGATACTTTTCGATTGTTGTTTTAAGCTCGACAGCCAAAATAGAAGCCCAAGGAAAAGATTCACCTGTCGTTAAGACATGATGAGCCATAGGGGCCCATTCTGCTTTAAATATTGAGCAATTAGGAAGGCCATACAGCCAGGAAAGCATAGCTTCCAATAACGAGTAGGGTTATTTAAACCACAAAACTGGGTATAAGTTGTCAGTCCTAAGCATAAAGCTGGTTGGTTTGTGCATCCAGGATTTGAGCATTTCATTGAAATTGAATGTGGTGTTAGCGGAATTCAGGAATGCAGTATTAAGGATCTGCACAGGTGGTCTAAGGGAAAATGCCCTGATAAATACCTCAGGACGAAACGTGGTTACTTGTGAACCCGCGCTATCATTGAACGAGCGGTATTTGAGGTTGGCATGCTCTACTATCCATTTAACTGCGTCGGTATAAGGAAGGATGGTAGGTATGGCAACAATTGCGTGGAATTGAGAATCCCTAATTTTCTCGTAGGCTTGGCGGTCATTCTCAATGTCAGATAGGTCATCGTTGTCAAATATTGAATAGATTTTAGACCAATCTAGGTGGGAGGTTTCAGTTACCTTCTCACTGGTGTCCGAGAAGATGCCAAAATTTGGGTCCTTGCTCAACTGGTCTTTCTGGGTAGTCTTAGAACGTGTGTTGCGCGACATATTTGCAAACTAGAGAAATTCTGACGAATAGATAAACAACAATAAAAAACAATCCCAAAATAATTAAAACTGTAAATAACTGAACAAAGGAACAAAGAAAACCAACTTGCTTCAACTGAAAATGGTGGGCGAGACACCCCTGGTAAAAACTCACAGTAAAATTCAAGCAGCAAGGTAATTTTCCAAATTTTAAAATGATAGAGAAAAATAGGAAAAATGACCTAATTAATAATTTGAATGGTTAAAATCTGAGCCGTCGGATCAAAACCAATCAACGACTGAGATCAATTCTTGAGATTTGTGGGAGATAAATTGCAGGAGCCAATTTTGCAGATATGTACATCCTTCCCGCAATCTGCAATTGCGGGTTGTAGGATCGAAACTGCGTTTATTAATATTTCCGCAATCCACAATTTGCTAATTGCAGGTTGCGGGTTGCGGGATTGCAAAGTTCAAAAATTGATTCAACAACTTCCCGCAATCCCCAATTGCGCGTTGCAGGAACGCAAACAACCTTTTTATATAAAATCACCTTCCCGCAATCCGCAATTGCAGGTTACGGGTTTCGGAAACACACAACGCATTTTATTATTCAAACCACTTTCCGCAATCCGCAATACGCAATTGCGGGTTGTGGGTTGCGGGACGAAAAGTTCAACAAACATATTTACACAGTTTTCCCACAATCCGAAACTTGCGGGTTGCGGGTCGCGGGATGATAAAATCTCAAAAGGAAAAAACAAGCCCCCTCAATCCGCAATTGCGGGACTGCGAGTTTGCGGGATGAAAAATGACTTTTTGAGAGAAATCAAAGCTTCCCGCAACTTTAAAAAAACAGTCAAAAACTAGAATTTTCAAAGGAAAAACTTTAATTAAATCAAAACAATGCAAAGGCATAAAATCATAATAAACATGATAAAACCCCATAATGACAAAGGAATATAAACCATTACCTTTGCACTAAAAAAAATATCTTGGGGCTCCCGTGTTCCATTAGAACATGGGATCTGTTTTACCTACAACAAATGGCGACTAGCTGGGATGAACCCGTTATCTCTGTGGATAAAACCTCAGTTAAAGAAAACATGTCAGTCTACTGATATTCCAACCTAAAATTTAGAAGATGTTCATAAATAAATACAAACAAGAAGCCGACTTAAGCATATGATTTATATGTTCCCATGCCATAATCATTAAAAATGATGCAAATCTTATAAGGAGGTGTAAGAAATAACAATAATTATTTACCATTATGCAATCATGGGAATCCATCTTGAGTTGAACCTGGAGTCAAACTTAAAACCACTCTGGATATCCAAATTATAGACCACCTTGATTTATTAATTGCTTTATTTATATACAAATAGTTTTTGGGCAATATATACATTTTTTTATACCCTCTTTTCTTTTGAAGCGAAATAGAAAATTGTATATAAGACCTTGTCGATATAATATCACTGCCCTGACTTGGTAATCAGATGTTAGCAATGCCATTCACAGACCCGATTTGGAAACTGAACAAGCTAGCTTGGTAAGGAGACTCCTTGTCTTCCAGTTATGACACTGAAAGAAAATATCATGGCTTGGTGACCACATAATGATAATTTCAGTCCAAAATAAAACCCATGATCATGGCAGGGAAGCTTGTGATAAGACCCCCCTGTCCTTACATACAACAAGTGTCTTATAAACGAAAACAAAGATTTATTAGGATGTAAATTACAAGACACTACCATGTCTTGGTAACCACATAATAGTAGTGTTACTCACCGATGTTTTTCAAATCATGAATGGATCATCCTGTAATAGGATCTTCCACCTTTCAACAGAAACTGAAAGTCATCTCCCAATTTTGGTGGCTTGATGTGAAGATGTCATCCCACTAAAAACCTATGAACCTAATGGGCTGACTTATGATAAGACCCCCCATCTTGTAATCTACAATTATTAAGAAAATTATTATCAAAGTGATTGTAATAGGATCTAGAGCAGATAAAGTTGACCATGTTATTAAAATATGCTACTTCACTAATGAAACATAATATCAGAAACACCAGTCACTCCCCATACCTCAATTAAACAAATAAAACATATGTAAACATGGATCAAGGTGGAAACATATCAATCAAAGCTTTGCAATTATTGATTGTAAATTATGTACAAAACAAGTTCTGTCATAGGCCGAGGAAAGCTAAAACTGACCATGTATTCTAAAAAATTTCAAACTGTATCAATCTTGAGACAAACTGATCGATCAACCATTGCCAAATGTGTATGGGAATTATCCAAACACAAAATAATATAAAAGGGAAAAGCAATCAAATCAAAAATAAAAGCAAACACACAAAACTTATGTACAAAATGCATCAAATTGTTTAGACAAAATACATCTTGAGCATAGAAACATTCACTGGATAAGTGTCAATGACTCCCTCCAGTGTCTGCAACCGAACAATACTAGGACCAATCTTTTCTGTAACAATGAAAGGTCCTAGCCAAAGGCGTTGAAATTTGGTATATTCATTTTTGTCCTTATGTTGTTTATCCCATCTCAATACCAAATCTCCTACTAAGAACTCTCTGTCAGAGGATGATTTCGCATCGAACCATATTTTAACCAACTGCTGATGTTGATACAATTTGTTTTCATCCTTTTCCCTGTCTTCCTCCAACTTAAGCAAGGTATCAATTCTCTGCTACAGGGGGAGGAATCATCTTCTTGAATGGATTGGGCTAGTTGTAATGAGGGAATGGTAAGGTTAGATGGTAGGATGGATTCCTTTCTATAAACTAGATAGTAAGGAGAGTTTCCAATAGCTTCCTTTGGGGTAACTCGGTCTGCCGAAAGGGCATTGTAAAGCTGGGTGTGCCAATCTTTGTGATGGGATGCTACTGTCTTCTTCAAAATGTTTATCAAGTTCTTGTTAGAAGATTCAGCAAGCCCATTACCTCATGGATAATAATTGGCAGGAAATTTCAGTTTGAGCCCTTTTTCAAGGGCATACTGTGTGAGATCAATGGAGGAAAAGTAAGATGCATTTTCAAATAAAAGGTATTCAGGGCCACCAAACCTTGTGACTATTTGGTTGTCCAGGAAGGATATAACTTGGTTTGTGTTACATTTCCTGAGAGGGACTACCTCTACCCATCTGGTAAAGTAGTATGTTGTTGTTAAGATGTATTTATGCTGCAGGGAGGAAACATGATTAATTGGTCGAATAAAATCTAGTCCCCATTGATGAAATGGAAACTGAAATGTTACGGACTGCAAAGGAAAAGCATGTTTTTTTAATTTCCCTGCACACTTCTGACAGGGTTCACATCTTCTGACATGAGCATAGGCATCTTTAAACAGAGTAGGCCAGTAATATCCTGCTCTGAGAATCTTGTCGGCTGTGGTTTCACCTGAAAAATTCCCTCCCGCAGGTCCTGCATGAAATTGTAAAAGAATGTCACCAGTTTCATTTTTCTCCAAACATCTAAGGAAAACTCCATCATATATTTTCCTAAACAAAACTCCATTAATAAATTGATATGGAGCAGCCTTCAATCTTAGAGCTCTATGCTTTTTGAAGTCAAGGGTTTCAGGAGCAAACCCATGGTTTAGAAAAAACTTAATATGATCGTACCATTCAGATGTTGGAGTTTCTATGGCATTAACAGAACCTGTAGGAACATTTTCCTCCTGCTCCCATTCAGTTTGTTGCTGTACAGGATCGTTTGACTGAGTGATGAGCAGGCATAAATTTTGTCCTTTTACAATCTTCGTTGGTCTGATTTCCAGGTCATATTCCTACAAAGCTGTCATCCAATGGGCTCTTTTCTCACATAGTTCTTTCTGAACCAGAACATTTCTAATGGTTGTATAAGGCACGATAACCTTAGTTCGAGATTTCAATAAATACAGTCTGTAATGTTTTATTGATTTGTATACCGCATAAGCCTGCTTGTCAATTTGAGAGTAGTTAAGTTCTGATCCCTTAAACGTTGAGCTCATGAATGAAATTGAAATCTCAGCATCATTATCATGTTTCTACGTCAGGACATCTCCGTAAGAAAAGTTAGTAGCAAAGGTGTACAAAATAAAATCTCTATTGAAATCTAGAAACATTAGAGCAGGGACTTCTGCAATGGCTCTCTAAATTTCAACAAAGGCATCTCTTTATTCCTCAGACCACTTAAACTGTGCATATTTTTTAACTAACTGTTGTAATGGCTTAACAATTTGTGCAAAATTTGGAATGAACCTACGTACAAAATTAATCTTACCAAGGAATGACTGCATGGCTTTGCATGAACCAGGAAAACCGATCTTCAAAATAGATTCAGTGTGTTTAGGATCAATAATCATACCTTCCTTAGAAACAATGAAACCCAAGAGCTTACCTTCTATTATTGTGAACATGGACTTCTCAGGGTTCAGTGAAATCCCATATCTCCTATAGCGTTCAAACACCTGTTTCAAAGCAGATAGATGTTCATGTCATTTCTTGGAATAAATAGTAATATTATCTAAGTATACTACGAAAGAATTGTGCATCAAACCTCTAAAAGCTATATCCATAGCTCTCTGGAATGTGGCTCTTTCATTTATTAGCCCAAAAGGAATTCGCCTGTAGGCGAAGGTTCCCTAAGGAGTTCTGAAAGCTGTTTTTATTTGGTCTTCAGGGGCAACCATGACTTGGTTGTATCCTAAGAAACCATCAAGGAGAGAGAACATCTCAAACCCTGCTACTTTCTGTAAAATCTGTTCCATAGGAGGAACAGGGTAATTATCCTTTTCGGAAGCTCTGTTCAAATTTCTGAAATCGACACAAAGTCTGATTTCCCCATTCTTCTTCCGAACAGGTACCAAGTTGGAAATCCATTGTGTATTTCTGACAGGGAATATGATTCGAGCTGTCAGTAACTTCTCAAGCTCTTTCTTTACAGAGGGTTCCAAACTGGGATGCATATTCCTTAACTTTTGTTGGTAAGGTTTCACTTCCAGTTTCATCGGTATGTTATGGTGCATGATGCTAGTGTCAAAATTCTTTAGTTCGTCATAGGTCCATGCAAAAAAATCTTTGAATTCTTTACACAATCTGAGAAAATCTCTTCTTTCTTCAACAGAGCAGTCAACCCCAATATTGATGAATCGAGGATTCTGTTCAGTGCCTAGGTTGACTGACTCATAGTTGAGAGATGAACTCTGGGTTTTACAATTGGTATCCTATTTGAACTTATCTTGAAAGTCATAAAATTTATCTAGCTTGATGAATGATTTTGGGATAATGTTGGAAGGATCAGATAGATATTTCTCATTCTTAGCCTCATCTATTGCCATGTCTCGAAAGGTATCCTGGGCTGTGAGAAAATCTAGTATTTGTTGGTCATCATCAAACACTTTATAGTTTGTTACATTATCAGGGATGGAAGGCCTGTACATAAGTTTTATTGAAAAAGTTTTAGGTGACAAGCCTTCTGGTGGAATCAGCCTAGATGTTGTATTTTCCAAGAGATCAACATCAAATTTATGTGACCTAGGGATTGACTTGATGTTGAATGTAGAGAAAGAGTTAGTGATATCTCTTACCATTTTTTGATAATTAGTTAAACGTGGAGACAAACAATGTATCTTGTTTCTTACCCGTTTAACTATGATTTCAGAATATCCAAAACATTCAATTGCTTGTGCACCCATATCAATAGCCTTCTTGAGTCCCTGAACCTAGGCCTCATATTCAGCTACATTAATGGTACATTCAAACTCAAGTCTGCAAGCAATCATGGTTTTAGCCCCTCTTGGATCAATAAGGACACAACCTGCACCAACTTCGTCTTTAGATATGGAGCCATCAAAGAATAAAGTCCATGCAATAGGATCAATCCTAAAAATTTTATTAACATTATAAACATTATGTACAATAGTTCCAGAGAATGGTACAGAAGTAACATTGGTAATTTGTGATTTATTCTGTACATTATCATCTAGTGAAGAATTAGCTGGAAGATCCCCAAAGAAGGTATCAAATGTGAAATGCTCAATATGTGAATTAAAATAACAAGCAGGTTCACTTGAGTCATTAAGGTCAGTGACTGTTTGCTTCATAAATGGTTCCCTACTGATCTTAATATTGTTTGGTTTTCCATTATAGGGAAGCCACAGGTGAGAACAATTAGTAGAAAAGTAGCCTTTGAGCTTCTCTAACCAATCTCTTCTCAGCCACATTCCATAGGCTTCCGGGATGTTAGCTACAACGATATATATTGTCTGGTGGATCCGAGGATCAGTAGATAATGTCAACAACACATTTCTTAATCTCCCCACTACTCTCACTTTAGATCTGTCAATATGGACAATCTGAATAGGGCAGGGTTACCAAGTTGCATTTAGTTTTCTGCAGACAAGCAAGGGAATCACATTGGAGGAGGCACCTGAATCTATCATACAATTGTGTACATTTTTGTTGAATATTTCAAAGGTAAGTAAGAAAGGAGGTGTCCTCTTGCTTCCAAGTTTCTGATCGTATGTTTTGGTAAACGAGTCTAAGTTATTGTTTTGTGTTTCCCTTGGTTGTTTGATTATCATACTTTTAGGTAGAGAATCCCGCATAAAAGGGATTTTCAGAAGTTCAAACAAAGAAATATTTGCTTTGCTCTTCTCAAATCTTCAGCCAAACTGTACTTCATTTCAGGAATCACTGTATCCTTTTGAGGAACAGTTTTACCTTTGTTGGGAACTGCAATTGAAGATGAAGGTTCATGAGAGGGTTGTGCTTTTTATCTAGTGTTGTAAGGATGTTGAACATTGAATACTATCTCAGGTTCTTATTCTTCTTCATTCATTGGGAGTTCAGAAAAATAGCTTACAGTATTAATCTGTGGATCCTCTTCTTCATCTCCTTCTTCCGGTAATTGTGGATCTTGATTTGTTTGATCATCAGAAGGTTTAGGGACATTCTGTGATTTTGTGGCCAGAGCTTTGAAGATAGAATAAATTTCTTCAGAAGTCAATCCTTCATTAGGATTAGGAGGTGGTGGATTTGGGGGAGGTTGATAAGGTCTCCTGAAAGGTGGCCTTGAAAAACCTATGTTATTATTTTGATTTTCATTATTTTTCTTTTTTAAATCAACCATCTCATTAGACATTTTCTAGAGAAACTTCTGAATATCAGTCATTTCAAAAGCATCTTTGTTTTGAGTAGTGGGTTTGGGAGCATTATCATTTTTCTTTCGGGATGTGGAAGGTTGTTCTTCTGAAGCATGAAGATCATCCTTTAAGCAAAACATATCCTTTTCAACTTGAATTGCTTCAGCATAAGCCTCAAACAAGTTGTCTTTATGTGCTCTTTTGACCCACATCGCAATGGGAACAGGTAAGTCTTTTTCATAATAAGAAACCAACAGTTCTTCTGCATGAAGAACAGTTGCAAGGATTCTATTTTTTAGATACGAAAATCTTTGATTGTAGTCTTTGACCCTCTCTTTACCTCTAATATTCATGGAATACAATTCTAAGACTAGATCTTGTGTGGTTTTATCATCCCCAAACATCTAGATAAACAATTTTTCAATCTCATCCCAAGAAGTTATGGATCTGGTCTCTAAGGCAAAGTACCATGTGGATGCCTTTCCTTCAAATGTATAGGGGAATAGTCTACAAACCACATCTTCATGGACAACACTCCTAAGTCTAATGGTGTGCATAAAAGTTTTGATGTGATCTAATGCAGGTGATTTATTATCTGGATTGAACTTAGGAAGCCATTTTTCAGCGTTTTTAGGCAATCTATGTTGATTCCCAAATATAAATACAACATCTTGGTAAAGCCAAGGTCTGTTCTGACCTTCTCCAGCCATTGGTTGTTCTTCCTCACTTCTTCCTCTTCTTTAGATGAAGAGCTAGAGGAATTTTCACTTTCAAATGAGGAGGACGATGATGAAGGAGGAGTGGGTGGTGATCCACCAATTGCAATGTTAGGTTGATCTTGTGGTACTCCTTGAAAGAGCGAATCAAGGTTGTACTTAGGGGAACCTGGTTGATCAGTTGTATTTCGATTTTTAGTGTTTTGGTCAGCTGTATGTTGACCTTCTTGGTTATCGGTCTGCAAAATGGTATTCAGTTGAATTGTTGCTAGTCCTCTACTTCATTGTTCAATAATTCTTCATTCTATTCTAGCAACACTATCATTAGAAATTTTCAGTATTTGTTTAAGTGAAAGGGGTCCTCTAGTAGGTGATATGATAAGGATATCCCTTCTATTTTCCTTATCAGCTGCAGGTGTACCAGGAATTATAATTGGTTGTGGCACTGTTTGTTGTTTAGATGTAGATGCCTGTGATTGGCTACGAGTGACAACTAGAGTATTTTTTAAGGATTATGATATTATACCTAAGTATAGTATCCTAGGCGATTATTTTGGATTGAAAAAAAAATGCTATAGATAGGTACGCGAATATTAAATATGAAACATGTAATTTACTACTAAAACGTGTAAATTTTGGCGAATATTATGATAAAAAAACATATTTTATGTACATATAGGCAATATTGGAGACTAAAAAATGACCAAATAGCGAATTTAATTGTTGAAAAAATGCCCAAAAAATAACCAATTGGCGAAATTTCGCCCCTAAAATTTACCCTGGACTGACAACCGATGATATTCTTCTTGGAGGAGGTTTATTAGTATTCTGTTTAGGCATATTTTACTATTGGACCTCCTTCGAGCACCATTTGTTGAGGCCTCGGGTGTGTAGGGTGCTAGAATGGGTTCGAAAGCTCTCAACATAGGAAGAAAACCGAGCCAAAGGCTTCAGATAATCCTGCGCAAGTATTACCCTATCCTCAATCTGTTTGGAATAGTGATCTCCCATGGATACAAAGGACTCCGCTGGCACTTTTGGTTTTGATCCTAAAAGGATCTATCTTCCAATGAAGGAAAACAGAGTGTGTTCAGTTTGAAACAAATCCACCTAAAAAGGGAATCTAAGCTAAGTTAGACCTACTCTAAAGGGTGTCTTGTTTGAGTGCAGATTAATGATGTGAAAATAGATAAGTATGTTCATCCACTTGACAGAAATTTAAAGGTGATCAATTTCTTATCTACTTAAGTTACAACTAATCAATTAAAATTAACTGAATGCAATATTAAGTGTTTAAGCTCATTCAAGATTAACCTGTAACCAATATGTCAATTAAAAAATTAACATAGATTATAACTTACTTCGAATCATTTGCAGAAATAGATAAATATTTTAGTTGAATAAATTCAATTAAAACATAATGCATACACAAATCAAACGTAAGGAGAAATCCATATCAGAGATCTCTATATGAAATAATAATTGCAAAGGATTTAAACAGTGTAGATAATAGTCTAACGTAAAAATCAATATTTATCAAAGAAATTTGATCAATGAACAAAATATTATGCAAGAGAATAACATTACTGTATTAGTGAAAGTCTATAAGAAATTACAAGCTCTGCATTAAACAGAGTATCTCCAGTCTTCTTTTGTTGATTTCTACCCCAAAATGATCATCCTTTTCCTAAGAGAGATATACCCCTTAAGTAGTAATTTATAAAATAATACAAGGGATAAATTCCCTTTAAACATGGATTACAAAATCAGACTATTCTATTAAGTGAGGAAATCTTGCCACTTGGCCCGAATTTCCATTAGTTCATCTATATCTGGATAATGAGGAGATTCGATCCCCAGTTGGGCATCACATATGAATCCTTCAATCTCATTTTTGGCCAATTTATGCCACATGCGGATAAACATATAGATCTTTCCCTCCATGGAGACAAGTTGCTTGATCAACCAATCCACGTCTTCAATTTGGATGTGCTCAATCCGCATAATTTTCTCTTTGACTTCACCACAACGGGCTTCGACCTGCTCTAACATCAATTTTGGCGGATCTGCCTTCTCGATGAGCCCCACTACAAGGAAAGCCAATATCTCCATGAGATTGTCTGAGGTATACCATCTTCTTCTCCAAAGGGCTTGAGCCTGGTTGATAGTATCCTCCACCATCTCAATGGCATTCTCCCAATCCTGCATGGCAGTTCTGATCCTTTTGAATTTGAGACTATCCAACTCAGGGATATCAACTGGCTTATCTTCAATATACTTCTGCCAATCTATGATGTCTTCTACATCTTTAGAAGCCTGTTTTGTTTTCTCTACTTGTTGGCTCAAGGTTCCAGCCATCTTCTCAAAGGCGATGTAAGTCTCATGAATTTCACCCAAGGTAGTAAATAGCTCAGCTAGAAGCTTATGATGCTCCTGGTTGACATGATTAGGTAGGTCCTTGAACTCTTGCTGTGAAAACCTAGAAAAAGCAGAGGAGGATGCACTTGTAGTTGCATCCTCAAGTTGTTTTTTAAGTACAACCATTCTTTCCTCGTGGATAGCATTTTCTGCTTCTGCATCATGTAGTTTAACTTGAAGAGAATTATTCTGCATCTGTAGATCTTCCAAGTTGTCTTCAAATATTTTCCTTAAATCCTGAACATAAACTTCATGCTCTTCCTTAGTTGTTTCCAATTGCTCTTGAAGCTTCTTGAGTTCTTCCTTTTTCAAGTCAATCTCCCTATCAAAGGTCTTGACTGAATCAAAATTTGCACCTACAAATGCACCCAAATTTCCAGCTGTATCTACTGCTTCTGACTGGTCATCATCAGATTGCTTAGCCCAGATTATTTGATCAAGAATGGGTGCCTCCAATCCTGCATGATCTATGCTTCTCTTTTTTCCTTTCTTCATGATTTCCTTGGTTGCCTTACTATAAGAATAATCCCCCAAGGGAACAACTATATGATCTTCAAAAGTAGCCACCATATCGGTAAATGATGTGGTCACATATGTTGTTGTAATCAAAGGGGGTGTCTGGGTGACAGTAGGACTAGGAATGGACGCAGCGATATGGGATGAGAATTGAGAAGAGGGGAGAGCTTCACTAGTTGATGGTACAGGGGTTGGTGAAGGAATGGAAGTAAGAACTTCATGTGGTGAATCTTGAGTATCACCAACTGAAGGTGAAGAAGGGGGAAAGAGATTTTGGACATCACTAATTGGTGGTAATGAAAGAGAAGGAAGTGATTGCAGGGGGACAGTCGAAGATTGGATCTCTACAATGGTTGATGGGGAAATAAGGAGTGGAATTGTCAAAGTTGGAGGTGTAGAAATGATAAAATTAAATGCATCAAACAACTGAGACATGTTTGTTGGTGGTGTCACCTCAGAAGTCATAACAAGAGAAACTTATGCTGGTGGAAGTAATGTGGCTGAAGTTATTGTATCAAGAACAACAGAAACCTGAGACATATCCTCACCTGAAGCAGGTTCATCCATAGCTATGGTTTTCAACAAATCGGAGACTGCCTGTGAACCTTTAGTGTTTTCTTCCAGTTTAGGTACAGAAGAAATTACTTTATCCTCCCCATCATTATCAATATTGAAAGTGGGGACCTGAGAGGGAGCAGTTATGAGCTTTTGTCTTTTTGCTGGATTGCTAACCAAAATCACCTGTACATTACTTATTGAGTTGGATGGATTGACCTCTTTGGTGTGCAGTACTGTTGTCATTTGTATTTGTTCTTTCTTCGCTTGCTAGGAAGTTTGCATTAATACTTTATATTTTTCAACAGGGCTTAGCTTAGGAGACTCCTCCATAGGTCCTTTTCCTTTATCGCCATCAGGATAAGTTAGCATGAGAGGGATTTTAGCTTGCTGAGCCTCCTTCTCTTATCTATCCTTTCTTACTTGATCAATCAAATTGAGCTCCAATTTCCTGTAGCCAAAGACCTTATCTCTGAGCTCTTGCTAGTATAGCAAAATCTGGCTCTGTTCATCCTTTCTTTTAGCCCTTTCCAGCACTTTAGAATAAGTATTGACTCCCTAGTAGATAGATTCATCTGGGAAATCTTCATGTACATAGCTCATATTCATATGACTGTGTGTTGGAGCCAAGGCCGCAGCTATGGTAAAAGCTGCGAATTTTGAGGAAAAAGCACAAGTATGGAAGAGAAAGTGCTAAATTTTGAAATAGCGCCAATTTTGGGACAGAAGAAGACGGTGCGCAGTACGGTGCCAGATGGATAATCTCAGCGTAGATTACGGACCGGAAATCGTGGAGCTCACGCGCACGTCAGAATAGAATGAAGATAGCTGAGTGGAAAGCCCAGCTACCACAATGAATGAAGCAATGGAGTAGAGGGCTCAGCTACCCTCATTAAGGCTGAATACAGAAGTTATGGTTGCTCGGACCAAGGAGGAGCAACGGACTAAAGCATTGAAGGCGAAGGACAAGGCGCCCATACCCGTAAGATGCGCCGGAAATCATGGAGCCTGCAGGAAGCGGCGACATGACTGCAAGCGGCGCCTACAGTACACCTAGCCATGTGCGTGGTTAGGGTTTTTGGGGATTATTGCTGGGAAAGGCCCACAGTTTTGTAAAGGTGCGACCACCATGGCCACCTATATATATGTATAATTGTAAAGGGTAGATGTTAGTTAGCTAGTTAGTGAGCTGGTTAATTAGCGAGTCTGTTAGCTAAGCCTGTGAGTGAGCTAGCTAAGATAGTAAATACTAGATGTAAGAAGGATTGATCGAGCTGATCATCCTCTGTTACAATCTTGTTGATTGTTTTCTACCGTGTTGCTAGAAAACAGGAGTTAGAGCTGGTTAGCAGCGAAGCTAATCCTTGAGTTGCAGACAGTCTGAGTCGATGTATGAACTATTGTAATCTCTGAAGAGGAAGAGACTAGATCGAGAGAAGGGCTCCCAGCTGTGTGCGTGGAGTTTCCTGGAAAGATCTAAGGCTGCAGCTGTGTGCGCAGCATAGTGTATAAATCTATCATTTTCTGGTTAATATAAGATACTCCCGAGGACCTGATTTCCCCCATGGAGGTGGACTTCATATTTCTTCTTGTTGTGATTGAAGTGATTGCCTGTTTTAGTTTACTAATATCAAATACAGGAATGTTGCATTATCTTCGTGAGTGCGTTGAGTAAGTTCTTAAAGCTTCCTCAGAAATTACAATCTTTAAGGGTCTAAGGAATCGGTAAGACAACGTCGCCGCAGCGATAGGAGAACGTGTTGCTGCGACGGGCGAGCTAGCGAAGCGATGCTTAGGATATTGGCGCAGAGGGTAATTGGTCCTAGCGCAGGAGTGGAAGTACCGTGCAGCTCAGCTGCTGAGAAGGAGCTTGAGAGCCGGTGCACTCATGAGTCTGAGGAAGGGTCATACATTCACCAGAGAAGAATCGTCGAGGAGGAAAGAGCAGTCTCTGCGTCACCCAGGTTAAGGAAATCTGATTCCTTAGCCCCCCCATAGCCACTTTGGGTGAGACCTCGAGCTACCGCGCAGCTCGTTGCCGAGAGGGCCAGTGCGCCAAGGGGTTTTGTTGCTGCGCTTCATTAAAACCCGGGTCTGTCCAAAAAGCAGCCAACACTGTGCTTGAAATGAGCATCTATGAATCCTTTAGGATCATGTCTTCTTTTAGCAGCGAATCCTAGTTTCAAAGAAGCAATTTTGTTACCCAATACTTGAGTCGAGGTGGAAGTAGGGATAACCAAAGGTCCAAGGTTCAAGGGAAATTTGGGCCATCCTTTCCTCTTGGGACCTAAAAGTTTGGGGTAAACCCCTTCTATTTCAGTATGATATGGTACTTCTTCAATCAATAACTTATCTGGAACAATTATGGGCAGCATGTGAACAACACTGCTTCCCCATATTCTGACATAGGAGAAAGATTCCCCTCCATACCAATCTCCAATTATGGCAATAAAAATCTTGGCATCAGCTGAGAAAGCTGGTGCATCTTCCTTAAATATCTTGAGATAAATAGCACCAAGGAAACGATCACAGATGTCATATAATAGAGGCACATAATTATTCTCCCACAGTGCAGAATGATATATGTGAACAGGCAAAGCAACAGGAGTCCAATTCCATCCCATATTGGGATATTGAAACTCAGCATAGAAAACATCCATCACATAGGCTGAAATAAAGAAAGAGGGTTTCTTTGTAGAAGGATATTTCTGATACTTTTCAATTGTTGTTTTAAGCTCGATAGACAAAATAGAATCCCAAGGAAAAGATTCACCTGTTGTTAAGACATGATGAGCCATAGGGGCCCATTTTGCTTTAAAGATTGAGCAATTAGGAAGGCCATACAGCCAGGAAAGCATAAATGCCAATAACGTGTAGGGTTCTTTAAACCACGAAACTGGGTATAAGTTGTCAGTCCTAGGCATAAAGCTGGTTGGTTTGTGCATCCAGGATTTGAGCATTTCATTGAAATTGAACATGGTGTTAGCGGAATCCAAGAATGCAGTATTAAGGATCTGCACAGGTGGTGTAAGGGAAAATTCCCTGATAAATACATCAGGACGAAACGTGGTTAATTGTGAACCCGCACTATCATTGAATGAGCAGTCTTTGGGGTTGGCATGCTCTACTATCCATTAAACTGCGTCGGTATAAGGTAGGATGCCAGGTCTGGAAGCAATTGCATGGAGCTGAGAATCCCTAATTTTCTCGTAGTCTTGTTGGTCATTCTCAATGTCAAATAGGTCATCGTTGTCAAATATTGAGTAGATTTTAGACCAATCTAGCTGGTAGGTTTAAGTAACCTTCTCACTGGTGTCTGAGAAGATGCCAAAATTTGGGTCCTTGCTCAACTGGTCTTTCTGGGTAGTCTTAGAATGTGTGTTACACGACATATTTGCAAACTGGAGAGATTTTGACTAATAGATAAACAACAATAAAAAAAATCCCAAAATAATTAAAACTGTAAATAACTAAACAAAGGAACAGAGAAAACCAACCTGCTTCAGTTGAAAATGGCGGGCGAGACACCCGTGTTAAAAACTTACAGTAAAATTCAAGCAGTAAGGTAATTTTCCAAATTCGAAAATGATAGAGAAAAATAGGAAAAATGACCTAATTAATAATTTGAATGGGTAAAATCTGAGCCGTCAGATCAAAACCAATCAACGGCTGAGATCAATTCTTGAGATTTGCGGGAGATAAATTGCAGGAGCCAATTTTGCAGATATGTACATCCTTCCCGCAATCCGCAATCCGCAATTGTGGGTTGCGGGATCGAAACCGCATTTATTAAATCAAAATATATTTCCGCAATCCACAATCTGCTAATTGCGGGTTGCGGGATTGCAAAGTTTGAAAATTGATTCAACAAATTCCTGCAATCTGTAATTGTGGGTTGCGGGAATGCAAACAAGCTTTTTATATAAAATCACCTTCCCACAATCTACAATTGCAGGTTATGGATTGCGGAAACACACAACACTTTTTATTATTCAAACCACTTTCCGCAATCCGTAATTGTGGGTTACAGGTTACGGAACAAAAATTTCAACAAACATATTTACACGGTATTCCTGCAATCTGTAACTTGTGGGTTGTGGGTTGTGGGATGATAAAACCTCAGAAGGAAAAAACAATCTCCCGCAATCCGCAATTACGGAATTGCGGGTTTGCAGGATGAAAAATGACTTTTTGAGAGAAATCAAAGCTTCCCGCAACTTTAAAAAAGCAGTCAAAAACTAGAAATTTTCAAAGGAAAAACTCTAATTAAATCAAAACAATGAAAAGGCATAAAATCATAATAAACATGATAAAACCCCATAATGACAAAGGAATATAAACCATTACCTTTGCACTAAAAAAAATATCTTGGGGCTCCCGTGTTCAATTAGAATATGGGATCTGTTGTACCTACAACACGAAAAGGGCACAATAGCACCATTTCTAGGCATTTCAGGCATGGTGTGGGGGGTCCCCTAGAAGAAACCCAACATCTCGAATCCATCGGATTCGCAACCGGATTCATGATTTTGGTGCTATGGTTATTTTTGTTAGGCACCTTGTGGCCATTTAGGGACACTTTGAATATTTGCTCCTGGGGCACGTAACCCAAACCGATCAGCGAAACAAGGTTATGTCGGCTCCCACACATGCATATGGCCAGTGTGGAGGTGTTCACGATGGCCATGCACGCCTGGGAGTAGTCGGATTAGAAATGACCCCCTTGATTCGTCAGGATATAAACACTCTTTGACTTATTTCCTCTCATTCTATTTCTCATTTCATGCATTTCGCTTCTCTTTGCTAGGGTTCTTGAGTGGGTTTGCTAGTTGTTTGAGAGCAAATTTGTGGGAGATTGGAAGGGAGATTGGAAGGGAGATTGAAGGGGAGATTGAAGGATACTATTTGTGAGAGCTTGGATTAAGGGAGATTGAAGGCTTCCATAGAGACATTCAACCACCATTGGAGAGCTAAAGAGGTAAGCTCCAAACCCCACTCTTTGTTTGTTTTTGAAAAAATATTTCACTATGTTAAAAAATTTAAACCTTGCAATTTTCTCTTCTCCTACTCTTTCCAACTTATTCTTCTTGATCATTCTATTACAGGAAACAAGTGATTCTCATCTTGATTCAAGAAACATGATGGGTATGTGGCTTTGGCTTTTGGTTCCACTTCTTCTCATTATGATGTGTTGGGAAGTAGATATGATGGTGGTAGTGATGAGGGGGAAGAGGTAGAGACTGACACATACCATGGAGAAAAGGAGGAAGGGGAAGATGGTGATGATAATGATGAGCTTGAGAGTGATGAGGTGAAAAAAAAGAAGACAAAACACCTTTGTGGATGTATGTGACAAGGCTTGGGGGATGGAGAGGGGGTGGAACCACAAATTTTATATGCCCCCATTGCACTAAAAATTACACTGGTTCATATACTCGGGGGAGAAATCATTTGTGTGGGATTATGCCATGTGATCAAGGTAAGGCTGTTGGAGACAAAACCTGTGACAAAGTGCCAACTAAAGAGAGAAACAAATACAAGATGGAACAAGAGATCGCTCAAAACACTTCCAAGAGATCAAGGGTTGAATCTGAATCCTCTCACTCAAATAGAATGTTTGGTAGTGGATCATCATCAACTCCATCAGGATCCTCTTTTGGATTCTCGACTATGCGAAGAACATTATCATATTTCCTTGACCTTGGTTGTGGAGATGATGTGGATTCAAATTTTTATAGGTTTCTCTATGCATGTGGTGTGCCATTCAATGTTCTTTGCTCACCTTATTGGCATGAAATAGTACAAGCCATCAATGGTGCCCCTAAAGGATACAAGAGCCCTGGCTATGACAAATCCAGAACCGTGGAACTTGATAGGGAAAGAGCCAAAATCAATAGTGCTCTTGGAAATTGTACAAATTATTGGTCCAACTACGGGGTATCCATTGTATCTTATGGGTGGAAAAATGTTAAAGGAAATCCATTGATAAATATTCTTGGTATGTCTGCTAGCAGTGTGGTCTTCCTTTCATCCCATGACTACTCAAATCATTACAAGGCCGGTATTAATATTGCACAACCTTTACTTAAAAACATTCAAGAGATTGGGCCATACAATGTCATTCAAGTCATCACTGATAATGATGTTAATTGTAAGGCAACAAGAGCAATCATTGAGGATAAATATCCCAACATATTTTGGTCAGGGTGTTTAGTTCACACATTGAAACTTTTATGCATGATATTGTTAAAATGAAGGACCCTAATTACTGATGGATTGGTGCCTTGTTCAAGAAAGGTAAGAAAATGATCAAATTTATTACCAATCATAGCATGGCCCACCACATTTTTTGCAATCACTCTAGGTTGGAGCTATTTAAGATTGCAAAGACAAGATTTTCTAGCTACTACTCACCTTTAGGAAACTTTTGAAGGTAAGAGAGGCATTGGCTTGTATGGTCTCAAGTGATCCCTGGCACGAATTAAAAGATAGAGCTACAAGTGCAGCTGATAGGCATGACTTTCAGGAGGTGGAGGACATTGTTCTTGATGGTAAGTTCTGGTCACAGGTTAGGTATGTTCTGCAGCTCACCAAGCCAGTTTATAATATGATTCGTTTTGCAGATACAAATCAATCGGTGACTGGGGAGGTATATGAGCAGATGGATAGCATGCTTGGTCAAATCAAAGACATTGTTGAGAAAAGTGATGCAATCTTGTATGACCATATTCATAAACATGTTGTCAAAAGGTGGTATAATCTAAATGTTCCACTCCATGCCCTTGAATATGTCCTTACCCCAAAATATTATTCTCCAATTTGGTTGGCCCAACTTGCACCTGGGGGTGGAGTTAGGAAAAAACCACACACGGATCTAGAGGTGCAAAATGGGTATACGCTTGCATTATAAAAGTTGGTCCCTGATGAGGAGGAGTGTGCTCAAGTACGAAGTGAATTGAGCGAATACATCAGTAAGCATGGACTCTTTGGTACCCTGCATGCAACCAAAGATCGAGATAGATTGGATCTTATCCCTTGGTGGAACATGTATGGATTTGTATCCTCATATTTGCATAAATTGGTGGTGAGGGTTCTTTCATAGGTTGTTAATAGTTCTTCTGCAGAGAGGTGTTGGAGCACCTACAACTTCATCCATAGTGTCAAGAGAAATAGTTTGAATGTAGAACACACATAAATATTGGTTTATTTACACTACAACTTGAGGTTGTTGTCCCATTATTGTGAGGTGTCAAATAATGATAGAACATTTACTTGGGACAACAATCCAGAGGAGGCTAATGTGGAGGATGGAGCCATAGCATTAGAGTGCTTGGAGGATGAACTATTGGGTGATCATGATGGTGATCCAATTCATACTACATATATGCCACCCCCATCCAACAACACGTTTCCAGAAGCAAGAGTTTTTCCTTTAGCTTCACAACATCCATCAATCCATAGGGGCCATTCATCTTCTTCGCATGTTCCATGATCATTTCCAATAGCTCCTATTCCACCTAGACCACGAGAAAATAAATTGCAAGTTTCTCATGGAAAGCGGAAAGCTTAGTAGATAGTATCATAGTACTTTGTATTTCATGTTTATTATGGCCTACTTTGAACTTTAGTCTTTGACCTTTGAATCTTGAACAGATGAACCTACATTTGAAGTTTAAAATTTAAGTTTTTGATTGCATCCTACAACTCTTTGGTATTGAATATGATATTATCATGCTTTGTTTCAATTCATGGTTGATATTATTTGTTAGAGTTTGTTGATGGAAAATATTATATGTTGAACTTTGAAGGTTGATGTTCTTGATGATTGATGATTGATCATTTAATGACAATGTTATAAGTTATAGATCCTATATGATTGATGTTATATCAATATGGAAATTGTGTATTTTTTCAGGATGGCCATGCTCGCCCGAAATCCTTTGGATCATAAACGACCCCCTTCAGCAAGATTGACATGGCCTTCATTGAGCAAAACCCTAAATCCTGAGATGGCACAATAGCACTATTTTAGGGCGTTTGAGGCATGATGTGGGGGGTCCCATAGATAAAACCCAACATCCTGAATCCATCGGAATCGACAGATTCATGACCAGAGTCATCGTTTTGGTGCCATGGGCATTTTTTCCAGGCACCTCGTGGCCATTCAAGGACACTTTGAGGATTTGGTCCGGGGGCACAAAACCCAAACTAGCGAGCATAATTGGATTCTTTCATCTCCCACACATGCATATGGCCATTGTGGATGTTTTCAGGATGGCCACGCTCATTCGGGAGCCTTCAGATCATAAATGATCCCCTTGAGCAATATTGGCATGGCCTTCACTGAGCAAAACCCTAGTTCCTGAGATGGCACAATAGCACCATAACCGGTCATTTGAGGCACGGTGTAGTGGATCCCCTAGATGAAACCGGGCGCGCCAAATCCATCGGAATTGACGGATTCACGACCAAAGTCACAGTTTTGGTGCTATGGGAATTTTTTCCAGGAATCCCATGGACATTTAGGGACACTTTAAGGATTTGTTCTGGGGGCATGGAACCCAAATCGGTGAGCGGAATTGGATTCTTTCACCTCCCACACATGCATATGGCCATTGTGTATGTGTTCAGTATGGAAATGCTTGCACGAGAGCCTTCAATTTATAAATGACCCCCTTGAGTAATATTTGCATGGCCTTCACTGAGAAAAACCCTAGTTTATGAGATGGCACAATAACACTGTTTCCGGACGTTTGAGGCATAGTGTGAGGGGTCCCCTAGCTCAAACCCGACGTCCTGAATCCATCGGAATTGATGGATTCACGACCGAAGTCACGGTTTTGGTCCTATGGGAATTTTTTCCAAGCTCCCCGTGGTCATTCAGGGACACTTTGAGGATTTTCTCCAGGGGCACAGATCCCAAACCGAGGAGTGGACTTGGACTTGTTTAGCTCCCACATGTGCATATGGCCATTTTGGATGTGTTCAGGATGTCCATGCTCGCCTGAGAGCCTTTGGATCATAAATGACCCCTTGAGCAAGATTGGCATTGCCTTTTGCAAGCTAGGGTTTATTTATTGTGTATGTGCATGATCTTATGTGTGTATGTATGTGTAGATATTTGTATATGTGCACATTGTTTATGTACAAATTTACGTGGTCAAACTTTTGTGCTTTATTTCATCAATTGCCCATCTTTAGATGGACCAAATGCAATAAGAACTCAACAAAACATGAAGAGACACTTGTAAAAAACATTAGAAAATTTGTATTGGAGCCATAATGTTTATGAGAGATGATTCTATAAGAGACAAGTAAGTTTTAGTTTGCATAAAATAAGGTTGGTTTCCTTTTTTTTATAACAAGAAGAATTTGTATGCATTATAAACGTGATAGACACATTACAAAGGTCCACACATTCTTATGACAACATATATGGAATTAATTAGTTTTTATGGTAGGTAAAATCCTTGCAACTGCATTAACTCCCTAGGTTATAATTGTTTTCAAGGGGGGAAATGTGAGACATTAGGATTTTTTAAGCACTAAGTTTGGATGTGAGTTCTTTGCACATGATTAAGGTAGAAAATTTGAACCTTAGGTTGTAAGAATCGATTCTAAGCATCTTGAGCCATGGATAATGCCTTAAAGAGTAACAGTTGGCCTCTAAAGGGTATCCTTTTTTTTTTATTGTTGACCTAGATGCAACATACACAGACAGTGCAGGGCACCTTTCCCAATGGCACAATATTGTCAGTTGTGGACTTTGCTGAAAACTACACCCTACAGCCACATAATGAGATTCAAAGTCAATACTACCATTTAGACCAAGTTAGAATAATGGTCCATATCACGTATAGGCACGCACCAAAGAGCAACAATGACATGAGGATAATATTGAAAGAGACCAACTTCTACATTAGTGATGATAGGTGCCACGACATGCATTATGTGCAACATTGCTTTAGAATTTTCTATGATCAACTGAAGGAGAGAGGTATACAGATGGATCAACATTGGATATGGTCAGATGGTTGTGCAGGCTAGTTAAAAAATGCATGTGTATTCCAGTGGTTGAGTATTTTGCACAAGACTTATGATGTGCTGCATATATGGAACTATTTTGAGACTGGGCATGGAAAGGGAGAGCATTATGGGGCTGGAGCATGTCTCAAAACTACCCTACGAAGGGAGGATATGTGGTGCACTACAAACCTTCATATTCAAGATGCAGAATCCATAGTTCAATTTTTCTTGGCAAAAATCTCAGATCAAACCACAGAGCAGCAAAGACCAATAGCTAGAGGACATATTGTCAGAAATTTCTGGCATGTAGTTAATATAGATCGATCGTGTTCTTATAGTTGTAGTATTGTAAAATGAACTTGTGGATTTCATTCGGTTCGAAGCTCAAACAACCCCTTATTTGAAATATGGATGCGGAAACTTGCTTGCTTTTGTGGGCCTTGCAGTACTTGTGAGTGGGATGAGTGTGAATCAATGGATTGGGTTGATGAATGGGATCATGTATCACTTGCAGTGGACCCACATGTAGTTGTTGAAACAATGCAGTTAGATGAAGTCCACTACTCTATTTCGAATGAATATGATCATATATATGATCTTGTACAGCAAGGTAAACATTTTTGCATTCATATCTCAGTTCCCTCTTTTTTTTTGTAATTATCCAAGTTATCAAACCACCACTTGTTGGAATATGACCATAAAATGCATTTTTGCAGGACACATCTACGCAGTTGTCGCCCCAATAGACAATGAAATTGGCATGAATTATTGGTTGGAAGAATGCATCTAGGGGAAGAAAACCCTGCTTGCATCATTAACCGATAGTGAAGGCATTACCTTTTCGACTGGCTTGATGGTTGTTCAGGGATAATATCTTATAGTAGATGGAAAGGGACCAAACAACAATGGCTACACATACACAGATTATAGACCAGGTTCACGGGTGTATCATTTACGCACTTGATCGTTGGTACAAACATCCAACTACAAACAATGTCAATGAAGTCATCAAACAAGGTACGGTACTTACTACCTCATGCATAGCACGAGAGGTTGTTTGAGACAATAAAAAACAAAGAGGATCTAGAATGCCTAATTGATTGAGGTACATAGTATAGTCATGTGATTGTTTATTCATGCATGTCTAATGTTATTCATGTCAGATAATTTATTTGATATCGTTATCTTATATCGTTTATTTGATG
This sequence comes from Larix kaempferi, assembly GCA_027924585.1. NCBI lineage: Eukaryota > Viridiplantae > Streptophyta > Pinopsida > Pinales > Pinaceae > Larix > Larix kaempferi. Next base: position 4,168,190 of record BSBM01001244.1, on the reverse strand, counting down.
TTTGAGTTATGTTTGAGTTACTATTATAGTACATTGATGTTTTACACCATTATATGTTTTACACCAATCACTCCAATTCAAGTTTCCACCCCTTTAGGAAAACTTCACATGCATAAACAAGATTGAAAACTCATCTTATATTAGAACATTTACAAATATTCAATAGAAATTAGAATCAATACACATTAATGAGTACACATTTGTCATTCACAAAACCACAATGAGACACATAGATGCATTGAAATTTGATAGGCATTGGGCAATATCTCAAGATGTCGGATCCATATTTCTCATTAAGTCATCAAAATAAAAATCTTTGACATAGATGTTGGAATGCCACTGGGAATTGGCAATGCCAAATAGACTAATAGTAAATACAAAACGGGGTGGATCAAGATGGAAGAATCTCATATGTCAATAGTCCTCCTCTATGCCTGAATCAACAAAAGCATCAACAAAAGCTGTGTGTACTCTTTCTAGATGGTGAGGGAATTTGTGTGGTTTTGTACAAAGTTACAAATATGGCATGCATACTCAATAAGGTTTCCAATCCATGTCACATCTGAAGCAATGTATTTCATTGCTAAATTCAAGTTATGGACAATGCAAGGTGTCCAAATAACCTGTAAGAGCAATAAAAGCATGTATAAATGACTCTACTTTGTCTACGGCTCTTGAATCACCCTCAACACCGTCCTCTATTAAGGGATCACACCTCTCTAATGAATAAGTAGAATGTGCATGGATGATGTCAATCTCATCATCACACCTCTTCTCTGTTATATAATTAGAAGTCTCATGGACGAAAGAAACAAATGATATAAATATATTTGGTGGTACAATCACCCCTACATTCTCCTAAGCCACTAGATCAATAATGTTGACATTCACCCTGATCACAATAGGAAATACTAACAAACTGAAATATCTTAGAATCACAGTATATGGGTTGGAAGTTAGATCTACATGTTCCCTCTAAGAAATAGAACCTAATATATCTTAAAGACCTTGATCTATCCCTAGAAGCCAAACAAAAAAAAAATTAGCCCTAGAAATGCAGATGTGTACCTACAACCCTGGAGACCTAATCTATATACTTATCTAGACCTAGATATGTAACCTAGAACTAGAGACCTAATATAGCCTTATACAACCCAATCTTGCTTATATACCCTGACCTAGCCCTAGAAACCAGAAAAAAACAAATGTATCCCTAGAAAGCCTAATGTGGACCTACAACCCTAGAGACCTAATCTAGAATACTTACCTAGACCTAGAGATGTAACCTAGGCCCACAGACTTAATCTAGCCGTATAGAAACTAATCTAGCTTATAGACACTCATCTAGCCCTAGAAACAGACAAAAACAAATCTATCCCTAAAAAGCATAATGTGGACCTACAACCCTGGATACCTAATATAGAATACTTATCTCTCCCTACAGATGTAACCTAGCCCCGGAGACCTAATCTATCCCTATAGAACCTAATCTAGCTTATTGACCCCCTTTTGCAAGATTGGCATGGCCTTCACTAAGCAAACCCATAGTTCCGGAGATGGCACAATAGGATCGTTTCTGGGCGTTGAAGGCATGGTGTGGGGGTCCCCCAACTAGAACACGACGTCCTGAATCCACCGGAATCGACGGCCGCGATCAGAGTCACGGTTTTGGTGTTATGGAAATTTTGGTCAGGCACCCCGTGGCCATTTAGGGACACTTTGAGGATTTGCTCTGGTGGCACGGAACCCAAACCGGTGAGCGGACTTGGCGTCTGTCAACTCACCCACGTACAAATGGCCATCGTGGATGTGTTCATGATGGCCACACTCGGCCGGGAGCCTTCAGATCATAAATGACCCCCTTTTGCAAAATTGGAATGGCCTTCACTGAGCAAAACCTTAGTTCTGGATAAGGAACAATAGGACAATTTCCAAGCATTGGAGGCATGATGTGGGGGGTCCCCCAACTAGAACCCAGCATCCCAAAGCCACCAGAATTGACGACTTCACGATCGAAGTCACGGTTTTGGTGCTATGGGCATTTTGGTCAGGCACCCCATGGCCATTCAAGGACACTTTGAGGATTTGCTCCGGGGGAACGAAACCCAAACTAGTGAGCAAACTTGGATTTCGTCAACTCCCCCACGTGCACATGGCCATCATGGATGTGCTCATGATGGCCACACTAGGCCGGGAGCCTTCGTATCATAAATGACCACTTTTGCAAACATGGAATGGCCTTCACTGAGAAAAATCCTAGTTCCAGAGATGGCACAATAAGACCGTTTCCAGGCATTGGAGGCACAGTGTGGGGGGTCCCCTAGCTGAAACCCGACATCCTGAATCCACCGAAATTAATGGCTTCGCAATCGAAGTCACGGTTTTGGTGCTATGGGAATTTGGTCAGGCACCCCGTGGCCATTTAGGGACACTTTGAGGATTTGCTTCGGGGGAACGGAACCCAAACCAGCGAGTGGAATTAGATTTTGTCAACTCCCCCATTTGCACATGGACATCGTGGATGTGTTCATGATGGCCACGCTCGAAAAGGAGCCTTTTGATCATAAATGACCCCCCTTTGAAAAATTGGAATGGCCTTCAATGAGAAAAACCCTAGTTCCAGAGATGGCATAATAGGATCATTTTTGGGCATTGGAGGCACGGTGTGGGGGGTCCCCCAACTAGAACCCGGCATCCTGAATCTATTGGAATCGATGGATTTGCGATCAGAGTCATAGTTTTGGTGCTATGGGAAATTTGGTCAGGCTCCCTATAGCCATTCAGGGACAATTTGAGGATTTGCTCCAGGGACATGGAACCCAAACTGACGAACGGAATTGGGTTCCGTCAAATCCCACACATGCATGTGGCCATTGTAGATGTGTTCACAATGTCCACGCTCGGCCGGGAGCCTTCAAATAAGAATTGACCCCCTTGAGCAAAATTGGAATGGCCTTCACTAAGCAAAACCCTAGTTATTGAGATGGCACAATAACACTGTTTCTGATCCTTCAAGGAACGGTGTGGGGGGTCCCTTAGCTGAAACCCAGTGTCCTGAATCCATCGGAATCGACGGATTCACGATCGGAGTCACGGTTTTGGTGCTATGGGAATTTTGGTCAGGAACCCCATGGTCATTGAGGGACACTTTGAGGATTTTCTCTGGGGTCACAAAACCCAAACAGACGAGCAGAATTTGGTTCCGTCAGCTCCCCCACATGCATGTGGCCATTGTGGATGTGTTGACGATGGCCATACAAGCTCGGGATCCTTCGAATAATAATTGAACTACTTGAGCAAAATTGGAATGGCCTTCACTGAACAAAACCCTAGTTACTGAGACAGCACAATAAAACTATTTATGAGCCTTCGAGGCATGGTGTGGGGGGTCCCCTAGCTGAAAACCGGTGTCCCGCATCCATCGAAATCGACGGATTCGCAATCGGAGTCACGGTTTTGGTGCTACGGTCATTTTGGTTAGGAATCCCGTGGTCACTCAGGGACACTTTGAGGATTTGCTCTGGGGTCACAGAACCCAAACTGGGGAGCGAACTTGGGTTCCTTCAACTCCTGCACGTGCATGTGGCCATTGTGGATGTGTTCATGATGTCCATGCGCACTCGGGATCCTTCGAATAAGAATTGACCTCCTTGAGCAAAATTGGAATGGCCTTCACTGAGAAAAACCCTAGTTACTGAGATGGCACAATAACATTGTTTCTGATCCTTTGAGGCACGGTGTAGGGGCTCCCCTAGTTGAAACCCGACGTCTCGAATCCATTGGAATCTACATATTTTCTACCAGAGTCACAGTGTTTTTGTTATGAGCAGTTTTTTCGGGCACCCCGTGGCCATTCAGGGACACTTTGAGGATTTGTTCCGGGGCCACGAAATCCAAACCGGTGAGTGGACCTGGGTTCCGTCAGCTCCCACAAATGCATATGGCCATTATGGATGTGTTCACAATGACCACACATGCTTGACAGCCTTCGGATGAGAAATGGCCCCCTTGAGCAAAATTGGAATGGCCTTCACTAAGACAAACCCTAGTTACTGAGATGGCACAATAACACTGTTTCTGAGGCTTAGAGGAACGGTGTGGGGGGGGCTAGCTGAAACCCACTGTCCTAAATCCATCGGAATCGATGGATTCACGATCGGTGTAACAGTTTTGTTTCTATGGGCATTTTTCCAGGCACCTCATGGCCATTCATGGACACTTTGAGGTTTTGCTCTGGGGGCATGAAACCCAAACTGACGCGCATAACGGGGTTCTGTCATCTCCCACACATGCACATGGCCATTGTGGATGTGTTCAATATGGCCATGCTCACCCGAGAGTCTTTGGATCATAAATGACCCCCTTGAGCAAGATTGCCATGGCCTTCACTGAGCAAAACCCTAGTTCCAAAGATGGCTCAAGAACACCATTTCCGAGCCTTAGAGGCACGGTGTGGGGGGTCCCCTAGCTGAAAAACGGGGTTCTGAATCCATCGGAATTAATGGATTTGCGATCAGAGTCACGGTTTTTTTGTTATAGGCATTTTGGTCAGGAACGCCATGGCCATTCAGGGACACTTTGAGGATTTGCTCCAGGATCACGAAACCCAAACCGACGAGCAGAACAAGGTTCTGTCAGCTCCCACACGTGCATAAAGGAGCTTTCAAACTACCATATAGGACATTTATTAGGGTTCTTTGTATCCCAAATGTTGATACATACTTCATTAGGAGAACATGTATGCAACTAGATTACCTTCAAGTCCCTTTGCTTTAGATCTGGCTTTGCTAAGCTACGACATAGGATCATGGATTTTGCAAGGAGGCATAACTCACATTCATCATTTGATTTTATTTACTTTATAGTACTTTGAATATTTTCACTTTGATTTAGGCACCACACATAGGAATAATATGCATATACTTTAGAACATGACACATAATTAGTTTATTGCAAAATGGGGACATGATGAAATTGGGTGGAGTGGCTAGTGAAATGACATATGAAAAATGGCTAAGTAGATTGAAGGTAGACTAGAGGTATCTTTGAGCTGGTTGAAAGTGTCTCTATCAAGTGTCTATGGGAAAACCCTAGAACTTTGATCTACTTAGTGCGAATATATGCATATTTAACATATTTAACATGTGGTTTTGGCTTAGTGGGCACCATTAGGCATTCTCCTTATGACAATGGACTATAGTATATGGATTGTTTCTTTGTGTAGACTATACACGTACTTATATAGAAAAAATTACTTGTAGTTCTTTGAGGCTGAGTTTCACTCTAGGTAAACCATATTATTTTGTTTTATCCATAATCTATGTTTTTTACTGATTAGGTATATGCAACTACTAGTGTAAATTGTGAACACTGCAAGTTTTTTAGGCTAAAATTGTGGTTTTCTTTGTTGGGGTTTTAATCATTGTTGTGAAATCCCTGTAGTTGTTTTCCTATATATTGAAACCATATATGAATTAAAAGTTGTTTTGAATGGGTGAAGCAAGTCATTATAGCCTTTATTTACAGGTGGATCTACCTAGAAACATAAATTATGAGTGTCTATAGGTTGGGATTGTTGCAAGGAATAAATGAAAATCAAGTTGTATTGAATGGATGAAGCAAGATAAGCATTGCATCCTTTCTTTGCATGCGGATCTACTTGAAACCCCCATTTATGAGTGTAGAAGTCAAGATAATTAGAAGAAACATTGTTAAAGGTATCCATTCCAATAGTAATGTATTCCTTGTTAACTAGAAAAAAGAGGTGGGTCTTACTAGATGTACTCACTATGTCATATTTACCCAATATGAGAAGGGAATTTAATTGAAATGATTTTGTTTGTAAATTGATGATAGTTGAAAATGTTAATGAATATCTAACTAAAAACATGAATATCCATGGAAATGCAAATCCCATTATGTTAACATCCATTTATTTAGAACTTTCATCTTTTTAAGACAATAAAATACCCATAAGAAATCAACTTATGGCCCATCTCTTTCATCAACATGGACTCTTATTGTGGAATTCAAATTTAATTATATCTTCAATTAATCTTTTAATTTTTAGTTCAAAATTCTATTTAATGAGGCTAAGTTCAAAACCCCTTGTCCCTATTCTAGTTTGGTTTGCAATCTTGGTCTGTTTCCTTGCCTTCACAAGACCAAATCTCAATAAAAAATAGATATTAGTATTACTGTGATCCGGATCTTGGGAGCTGAGAACCGGAAGGCTTGAATGCTGAGAGAAGAGGAGATTAAGCATGCAAATCTGTCATAAAATTCACATGAAAAACACTAATATTGCATGAGAATAAGCATGAACAAAAACATATGAAGTGATCGGTATGTGAGGCTCAAAGAGGATCTCCACCTATTAAACTAATTTCCAATAAGTCACTCGGATATAATTAATCTCACAATGAAAAATAGAAAATAGGAGAAAAGCCAAATGAGTAACTTGTTATTATGAGAAGGCTTGCAAGGCCTTTGTATAGAATTATTACAATGTGTCTTGAGGCCATACCATGGGCCAAAACTATGTGCTACCAAATACCATAGATATGAAAGGGTGGCCTCTCCATTTAATGCTTTTATGATAAATGGGAAAGGATGACCTCTCCATTTAATGCTTTTATGATAAATGGGAGAGGATGGCCTTTCCATTTAATGCTTTTATGATAAATGAGAGAAGATGGTCTCTCCATTTAATGTTTTTATGGCTTATACATCTGAATTTAGACCACATGCCCCCTAAAATTCGGATCATTCATCCCCACTTAGAAAATGATGGTCCCCATCATTTCATGCTAAAAAGAGACCCATGATTACAATGTGCTAGTTACCAATGAAGAGAAGGGTTTTGTGTGGTTGACCCATAACCGTGGGTTTTGCGAGGTTGACCCATAACCGTGAGTTTTGCAAGGGTGACCCATAACCATAATGGTAATGGAAAGCTTGATTCCAATGAAGAGAAGAGTTTTGTGTGGTTGACTCAGAACCATGGGTTTTGTGTGGTTAACCCATAACCGTGGGTTTTATGTGGTTGACCCATAACCATGGTGGTAATGACAAGCTTGTTTCCGAGAAGAGTTTTGTGTGGTTAACCCATAACCGTGGGTTTTGTGTGGTTGACCCATAACCATGATTACAATATATAACTGTGGGTTTTGTGTGGTTGACCCATAACCATGGGTTTTGTGTGGTTAACCCATAACCATGAGTTTTGTGTGGCTAACCCATAACCGTGATAACAATACATAAATGTGGGTTTTGTGTGGTTTCCCCCATAACCATGGGTTTTGTGTGGTTGACTCATAACCATAGGTTTTGTGTGGTTAACCATAACCATGATTACAATAAAATTTAAAAAATCGAAAATTCATGATCTTTGATGCAGTTGATGGCTTGCTGTAAATCCATTCATAACTTATGATGCATGTAGTGAAATTGAATTTTGTTGAATACCCATTTGAGATCTCGAAGGGACTTTTCCATCCATATAAGATACTTTCTCTGGGGTGGCCCATAGATTGAGAAAATGTTTGTTGAAGCTTAAGAGACACACGCACACTATTTTGCAGACATATGTTGCTTCAATCAGTGATATCTCTCAAACCAGAAATAAAAATGAGATTCCGTGAAATACCCATTTCATATATTGAAGAGATCTTTCTATACATATGTGGAACTCCTTCCGAAGTTTCATTAGCAGTGAGAAAATATCCATGGAATTATGGGTACGTGCGGCCTCCTTGGCACAAAACATATGCTGAGATACAATCGATGAGATCTCTCAAACCAGGAAGCCAAATGGGATTCCGCGAAATACCCATTTCATATATTGAAGAGATATTTATAGAAATGTGTAAAAATATTTATGATGTTTCCTGAGCAATGAGGAAATCCATGCCGAATTTGAAGGGTGCGCGGCCACGCTGGTTACAGATATGTGCTTCTTCAAATGAGGATATCTCATAAATCAAACAATGAAATGAAATTCTGTGAAATACCCATTTGATCTGACGGAAATACCTTTCCGATGAGATATGGTAGAGCCTCTGAAACATCTCATGGAGTCCGTGGAATCTGTTCAAATTTTGCTGAATGTGAGAGTGTTGAGTGTAGAGATGCCAAGGGTTTGTAGAGCAGCATGGGTTGTTGTAGAGGTTGTGGAACCTCCATTGAACCCACATCATGCTTCAAACTCTTATCCCGATGGAGAGAGAACATGGCTCTGATACCACTGATCCGGATCTTGGGAGCTGAGAACCGGAAGTCTTGAATGGAGAGAGAGGAGGATATTAAGCATGCAAATCTATCATAAAATGCACATGAAAAACACTAATCTTGCATGAGAATAAGCATGAACAAAAACATATGAAGTGATCGGGAGGTGAGGCTGAAAGAGGATGCCCACCTCTTAAACTAATTTCCAATAAGTCACTTAGATCTAATTAATCTCACAATGAAAAATAGAAAATAGGAGATAAGCCAAATGAATAACGTGTTATTATGAGAAGGCTTGTTAGGCCTTTATATAGCATTATTACAACGTGTCTTGAGGCCATGCCATGGGCCAAAACTATGTGCTACCAAATACCATGGATATGAGAGGGTGGCCTCTCCATTTAATGCTTTTATGATAAATGGGAGAGGATGGCCTCTCCATTTAATGCTGTTATGATAAATGGGAGAGGGTGGCCTCTCCATTTAATGTTTTTATGGCTTATACATCTGAATTTAGACCATATGCCCCCTAAATTTTGGATCATACTATTTATTTTATATTTTATTTCTTATATATATATATATATATATATGGGGATTACCCCATGCCTACCATCTTGGCAATTTCAAATGCAAAAAAGAAACCCACGTTGTCTCACTAAGTCTAAACAGAGAGGGGAACTCCATAAGTTCTCGACAAGAGAAATGAATAAGATGATTATTTTTATTACTTATACTTTTTTTTCTATCTAATCATATTGGTCTTCGGGTGCGACGAATCCAAAAGGATGCCAAGTCAGCCACAAAGTTCCAAGTTGTCTAGCACTAGTGCATTTAGTATATTTTCGCTTAGGACCATTGGGTGAACATTGATGTGACATAAAGTAGATGACTTAAAATGAGATTTTCAATTTCAAATATTCATTTTATTTCAAAATGTAGAAGACAATTTTTTAATACATAATTTTAAAAACATGTAAATATTAACAATGACTTGTACATAAAGTAAGTTTATGAACCATTTATGTTAACTAACTTTTTCAAAACTAAGATCAACCAACACCACTCCTATCTCCACTACTGATTACCCGTTCACCTACTGACATCTATCCCCTAATCCTTAATTTAATTTTATGAGATTTGCTCCCCTGAGTCCCCTCTCTTAATTAGGGAACATCCTTGAGTCCCTGACCCCTCTCTCAAGTGAATGCAATGACTAAAACTCATATTGAGCTAATTAATGACGTAAGTTGGCAATAACTTTCATGTTGAGCGAATCAATAATGTAAATTGGTAGTAACTTGGATTATGGTATGATTCCTAGTCGTCTAATGATTCCGCTCGCTAATTCGATGGGTGTTTTTTTCTGGTCCACCATCATTTTTTTTTAATTTTTAAAAATCCAAAATCATAATCTAAATGCATAAATAGAAAATAGAAAATACTATCATAAAACCCATTTTTTAAAACCAAATTATGTGCTATTAAAATCATATAATCATATTCTAAATGCTGTTAAAATAAAATTTACATTTTAAATGCACATTTCCCTTCACTTTCACTCCATAATATCCATACTTTTTCACCTCCATAATATCAATCACCCTTGTCTTTATAATGAGTCATTGAACATCACATATAAAAAAAAGTTATTATAACATTTTTATTAATATCAAGAAATAAAAATATATAATATTATAAATTTTGTAAAATGTTTTCATTTTCATTAAATTTGATGTTATACTTGGTTAAAGCCTCATGCATTATATCATCTTAAGCCCCAAACCATAACGATATGTTTAGAGTTGATTAAAATTTATGTCATAAAAAATCTCATTATATCATCTTCATGTGATAGATTATTCATAAAACTTTGGGCAATAACAAATTGACTGAAAATCGGGGCTTTAAAACATGTTTAGTTTAACGATGATTAATTTCAAATGTTATATTTTTTTGTCATTTTCTCTTTATGTTGAAATCATGAAACCATTGTGAGGATGAAAACCAACTCTTTAAATAGTGAAATTATGTTTTGTATATGACTTAAACTAGCACAACTTAACTTGTGGAGGGTGCATACCTATAGGTCACAAGTTAAGTGCTATGCATGAAGAAGTTATTAGTCCCTGCCATGGGAAAAGACTATATGTTCCATATTTTACTATTAGTTGAAATGAAATTATTGAAAAACATTACCTTTATTAAGGTTAACCAAAATAATGTTATTTTTCAAATTTTTTAATTAGGTGTTTTCTGAATGTTTATTGGACTAGAGCTATTGATTAGACAATTTTTATCATTACACAGAATCTTACTGGTTTTTTTGTTTGTCAGAGAGATCTTAATTTTTCGTATTTGAGTTGCAATGGCGTTCCCTTTAATAGTGCTTATTTTTCTTCTTCCTGCTTCCAGGTGTATGGCTTAAGAAGTTTTTCATTCACAAATGTTGTGTATTTGGGGTGCATATGCCTTCTATTTGTGGTTTTGGTTATGCAAATTGTAAGTTTATGTGTCAACTCAAAGCAACGAGCCTGGATTCCGATGGTGAGCAGAATTTTGTAAATGGTTTAAGTAGCCAACTATTTTTCTCCATTTTCACTGAAATTTAGTTTAATCAACAGAATATCCTCTGCACTACCAGGTGTTTTTTGTGAAATTGCCTCTTGACAAGAATTATAGCTGGTAATGACAGTCTAAGCTTCAAATTGAGTGTCCAAGACATTGCACTTCTGTTTCTTCATGGGAATTTTAGTTTATCACAGAGATCTTGATTTTTGTATTTGAGTTGTAATGTTACATTTATCAGTACTTTTTTTTCTCTGTCTTGTTTACTGGCAGATGGCATAAGATGCTTTTCATTTACAAAAGCTATGTATTTGAGGCTTCCATTTCTGATTTGTGTTAAGTTGCAAGTTTATGCATTAATTATTTAAAAACCTTAAAAATACAAATCTCTATTCTGACAATGGAGTTCTATAAAAATCTTAAGTGGGCAACCGATTTCCTCCAGTTTGGCTGAAATTTAGTTTATCAACAGAAAAATCCCCGCCATTACCAGGTGCTTTTTGTGAAATTGCATTTGACAAGTCTTATGGATGCTCATGGCAAACTAAGCTTCAAATTGAGTGTTCAAGATGCTCCATTTCTGCATTCTCACCGGATTTTAGTTTATTGGAGAGATCTCTAGTTGTAATGATATTCCCTTTATTAGTACTTTTTATTTTTCATCCCATTTACTGGAAAATGGCTTCAGAAGTTTTTCATTTACAAATGCTATGTATTTGGGCTGTAGGTGCCTTCCTTTTGTGGTTTGTGTTATTCTCGATGTTTTTTATGAGCTTTGGGAAAGGAGTCGTAGCACCAGCAACTCAGAATTCTGGTTTTTTTAGCATGTATTCAACGGAGCCTTCTGATTCACAGAGCGACCTTTTCAGCCCCATACAGATTTCTCCTTCTATGGTTCCACATGCCTTGGCGCCAGTGGTTTCTACACCACCTATGTATCCATACTTTCCCAGTGCACCTGATCCAGTGCTTACAGGAAAGTGATATGCATACTGTTGGTATTGTAGTTATTGATTTTCTTAGGAAAAAAACTTACTGAACAAGGGTTTTGATTTCTATTTCTTGGGGTTTAATTCTTATGGACTATTGTACTATGCTAAATTTCAGCATTAGCATGCCAGGTGATTAACATGTTGTACTGAAATGTTTATCTTCGCTTGTTTCCATGCAAGAAATGTCTAATTTTGCCTCTTTATTCTTTAAATGTTTCCTTACATTTTCTTCTAGTTTTTCTTCCTTATTGTTTAAATTCTATTTTTGGTTTTACATTCATTAAACCAAGTACTTGTTTTCCTTATGCAGGGAGATGTCTAGTGAATATTTCAGCAATTACCAATACCGTGGAGAATACAGTAGCAGATTGCTCTGCACCTCTTGCTACATTATTGGGGAATGTCATTTGTTGTACACAATTCGATAGTATGCTTCAAATGTTTCAGGGAAAATACAGTGCGGCAACCGATTCTTTAGCACTAAACAAAATAGTGGTGAAATATTTCTTTAGAGATCTCACAAGTGTCTTGATCAGCAGTGGGGCAAATGGTTCAATCTCATCCATTTGCTCGATAAAACAATGAATACATGTAAATTGATAGATGCATGCACCACTGTTTGTCAACCTGTTATTGCTGAAGCTGCTGTTCATTTGGCATCAAGAGACTCGAGCTCACTGTCAAAAAAATGCTGCCTTAGAATCGCCTACAGAGCAAGTCATTGTGGATGATTGCAAAGGGGTGGTTTTTGCATGGCTTGAAAATCAACTTAACCTTGATGAGGCCAATAATGCATTTCAAATTTTGTTCAGTTGCAAGGTTAACAAAGGTTTGTCATCCTAATGCGCTTACTTTTTATTTTTTCGGTTGTTTTTGATGATTTTAACTTTAAATTTGTTTGTATGTACCTCATAATATAAGGTTTAGCAAACATGAAACTGATTTTAGTTTTACTATCTATTAATACAAATTTATCATCAAGGATGGTTGTTGATCCACATTAAGATTTCAGTTGTTAGTTGTTATTGTAGGAATATAATGGAAAAGCATTATTGGAATAAAATTAAGAATGTGCGCACTTGTGTTCCATCTTTTATTTGTTTCTTTCTATAACAGATGGATCACCTCCTTGATGTAATGTTTATAATGAGTGGTTGTAAGACTATCCAGGGTGTTGCACACGACGCTATTTACCAATGGAATGATAACAACAGGTTGGGATGTTATGGAGAATTCCCTCACCAATAGTAGTGCCCTTAACCCTCATGCTTGGTTGTTTGAGCTGAGGCGAAGGGATTGGATTTGAGACACGCTCCACCGACATAATGAAGAACCGAACCCCATTGACCTTCCTTCTACCAATGTGATTCCTGCTAATGTGCTGAAATAAGCAATAGAACCCTGCAGCTAGCCTCGAAAGGATATGCTCAAGGTATTGATGACAAAGTGATTGAAAGCAAGGCCACAAGATTTCATTTTTGGAATGAACATCACCCTTAAAGTAAAGCAAGATTGAGGATGTGATCTAAAAGGTCCATTAGGCTGAGTGAGTGAGCTCAAGGAAAAGGAGGAGATAATGTAATGTGGGGGAAGCTTTTTTTAGATAAAGATCCCATTGCTGCAGCATTTTTAGTTATGCTTCAATTTCTTACCGGATTGAAGCATAACTATGGTGTTGTATTAGAATATAAATTAGAGAACAACAATACCAAGTCTAAATCAAATATATTAGGTTATAATGCTCCTGAAGATGTCGAATTAAAGCAAGATGCAAGTTTTTCAATATCCAATGGGAGTGGGATGCAAGTTCCCATATCACATTGGATGTTCAGGATTCTGCAGTAGGAATTGGACCTAATGGTAACAAGCCCCAACTTCAATGCGATGAGAATATGGATTTTGATGATCAGGAAAACCCTGAGAAAGTCCATTCACATTGATAGCACAAATTTTCCAGTTTGGTTAAAAAAACACGAGCTTTCAACTTCGAGACCATTGTTTCTTGCAGCATAACAATGTCAGGATTATGTAAGAGAAGAACACATTGGAGGGAAAGTTGTTTAGGAAGCCCCCCCACTCCCTGCACATTCAAATAAAGACAGATAATTTCTTCATGCTAGAAAGGGATTTAATGTCTCTAAGCACCCCAGAATCAGAAGAAGGAGAATCACTGATGATGCCCGACTAACCAACAAGCTGGAAAACCTGTTCCCCTTTAGAAGAACCCTTCCGAGAAGTACGAGTTTTCAGTGGAGAAAGGTCCATAGCCAGACCACCCACCCTGGCACCCTGAACCAGTTTGTTTTTTGGAAGAGACTCAAAAGACAGATCGGAATCTTGCACCATCCCCAAAGACACATCACGGTTCTTGTGGAAAACCGAGATGGGTTTCTTCTTAACTACTTTAGAGAAAGAGGGTACATGAATGCATATCAGCTGTTCCAGAGAAGTAAAATCTGCATCCTGTGAAGGATTTACATCTAACGACTGAGAATACCCTAAAGGAGTAGGAGAGATAACCCTCAATGCCGACAACAGGTCCCGAGTAACAGGGGAAGAGTTATTGACATCATAGGAAATTTGGATAGTATCATTTGGAGATATATTCCTGGAAACATCCTCCTCACTGGAAAAATGTATATCAGAAAACGAAGTAGAATCATTGGGGCCCGCCAAAATCCTAGGCGAGGACACATCGGAGATGGATAGGGCATCCAGAGCAGACCTTACAGAAGGATGTGACAACCCATTTGTAGGAAGAGAACCATCAATTACCGGACGACCAGACTCAACTTTTTTTTGTTCTAAGGAAATAATAAAATATTGTTCAGATTCATTCAAAGAATGGTAAAAGGATGGGTCATATAATTGGAGCTTACCCAGAACATCTGAAGCAGTAGAAACAATAGGGGAAATACGGTTGGAGAAACCGTCCAGAGCACCCGCTGCATCAAGTTCACGATCACTGTAATCATCTGAAGAACAAAAGGCCTCCCCATCCTCAGCATAAGACTCATCCAAACAAACTTTTGGCCCCTTGCAATTTCTCCAAAGGTGCCCAACCTCCTTACAGTTGGAGCAGCGGAACGGTATGCCCCAGTAGTTAATAATTTGAGTAAATTGACGACCCCTCTAGTCAATATGAAGGACGTCAATAATACCAAGAGACATGTCAACCTCAACCAATATGCGCCCAATTCGCTTGTCCACCCCGTTGAGCACTTCCTTGCCGAAATGGAGAAAATGGCACAACCGATTGCCCACCGCCTCAAAAACCTCCTGGTTCCACATAGCCAAGGGAAAACCAGGTAACAACACCCACAAGTGCTTCATTCGAATAGTGGATCGATCAGGATCAAAATCGGTATGCCACCGTTGAAGCATGAGGGTGCCCATCCCTTTAAGCCAAAAGCGACCCAGAATCAATGAAGCATGGGCTTCCTCCCAAAATTTAAAACTTAACCATCCTTTTGACAATATAGAAACTGTGCGCACATAATCCAGAATGGGAGACCAAGTTTGTGTGACCCATTTCACAAAATCCTTCCGGTGCATGGCATTATAACTAAACTTCCCCATGAAAGACGTCATGTTCAGCTCAACAATGTCCTCCAAGCCCATGTCGCGGCCAAAATTAAGCCAATGTTCCCTAGGGCGCTTATTCAGCTTCTGCTGCTGATTGTTGGGTCTGATAAATTGATGGGAAGCGGGCATGGTCGGGACTCCAAAACAACGCCTATTCTCGCCACCTTCGTCGAAAAGAGAAGCAACAACCGAAGCTGATTTGTCAGATGCCGAATTGACACCTGGAAGACCATCAACCGAAACCAAATATTTCTTATCCAATGGACCTTTACCGACAACTGGAGGTGGACAGTGTCGATCCTTATTTGCATGAAGACCACCTATGACAACCGCTTTCTTACCCTTTAGCAATTCCTTGTAATAGGAATCTGGCCGTATGATGTTGTTTTCCTCTATCCAGTAATCCATTTCCGTAGGGGGAAGCAAGCCCAGACCGCTAGGTGTCAACACCTCCCTCATCCAAAGAATAGGTAGGGTGAAGAGGTTCATACCACTGTTAGGGTTTGACGAAAAAACCCTCCCAAAATCTCTCCAGCCGACCAATAAGAAACAAAATGAGTCGGAGAAAGATTTACTAGGGAAACAAATGTAAGAACCGGGATGTCGAGCCGGAAAATGCTTTACCAGGAAGATGCAAGATGTAAAAACCGTGGCATGGAGACCGAAATTTATGAAACTGACACCCACGACCCCCCGGATAGCGCCAAAAATGTTGGTTTGGACCAAAGGGTGAGCCGTTCCAAAACAGTGATGATTCACCGAGAAAACGGGGAGGGTTTAACTGTAACCCAGAAGCAAAAACACAATCATCGACTAACAAGAACCAACGGGGCCAGATATAGCCTTACCAGGGAAAAATGAAATGAAAAAGGTCAGGGATTGCAAAAAATGACACCCACGACACCTCGAGCTGCGCCTAAACAAGTGAAAGCCCACTTCTGAGCACACCGCACTAAACCCACAAAACAAACCAGTGCAATAATCATAGAAGCAGAAAAAAACCGTAACCGGTGGTCCTGAGCCTGTTGAAGAGAAAGGTTAAAAGGGGAACCAAACAATAAAGAAACCCAGTGTGAAAACCGAAGCAGTAAACCGAAGCAGTCTGAGTTTGGTAGTCACAAATAGAAACCGTCTCCAACACATTGTAACATCAGGTGAACAAACCGATCGAGCCCATACCTGTCAAGAAACCCTAAAACCCGTTCATCCTAGCTCCACTCCCTCCTGGTGGTTATATATGATATTGAGCTTAGATGTTTAAGCACCATTATTATTTCGTTATAATTGATTATTCAAAATATATCTTATATAGATATTGCATATTAAAAAGATCACAAAATAGTATTTAAGGATATAATTAATTTGTAAATTTAGATTCGATTTTTTTTTAATTTTGTTAATTTTAAAAGTTTAATTTCTTTTTGTTACTTAAGTTTGATTTTTATTTATATTTTAGTGGTACCAGTGAGGCATGGGTTCTTTATTGATCTTGATGGAAACATAAAATTCACTTACTCATGATGGAAACATAGCATTTAAGAATATAATTCATTTGTAAAATTAGATTTGATTATTTTTTAACTTTTTTTTTTTAATTTTAAAAGTTTAATTTATGTTTGTATTTTTTTTTTGCTAGTTTGTATGTGACTTGTAGAGCTAACCCCCAGTCTAAGGAACCATGAACTAAGGGTATCAAATCCGTCAAAATCACCCGTGGATTTCACTCAACCTGGGGCACACCAACCCTTAGCATGGCATAATTTTTAAGTGTCTCCTCTCAACTACCTTGCAGGGTTCGAACTTGAATCGCCATGTAGAACGAGACCTGTTGAAACCATATGTTCTAGTGGGCTTCAACAAATTTAATTTATGTTTTTTACTAAAGTTTTATTTATTTTTGGGTGCTAGGAGTGAAGCAAGGGGGGGGGGGTTCTTTATTGATCTTGATGGAAACATAAAATTCACCTACTCGTGGCAGGTTAGAATATCCGCTAAAAATTAGGCTAAAGCTTACACTTTGTTCATGGGAACACAACTTTTAAAACTCCACTAAATTAATCATGTGATGATATTTGGAGATTCACTTCTAGTGATAAAGAAGATTAGGCATAATCCTGAAGGGAAACAAAACTCTTCATAGTAGACTCATTGAGAAAAATGATTGGAATCTCAACAACCTCAAAAGAGTTAAGATATTTCACGTTAAAAAGGCGAATAACACCTTAGTTAATAAAAAATCCAATGACATATTTTCATCTTGGGGTTCTTATTAAAAATGGGGACCAACCCTAGAGTGACAATGGATCCCTTAATTTCATAATGAGTATGATCAAATTATTGAATTATATATCCCACCACTAACTATGAAGTTAAGTACTCCCCTAGCATTAATTCACGTCATTAATGATGGGAGGGACACATGTATGCCTTATCTTGATCCCAACAATGAAATCCATATCCACTGGAAGGAACAAAAAGGAGCAATAGAATCCCCACATGGCTTGAGTTCCTTCAATCATTTGAAAGTAGTCTGGCGAGGTCGCTCCTTTATGGATTTGGTTTTTTGGTTTTGGCCCATGAGTGGGATTTTTCTTGGGAGATTGGAGGTATGTGATGGTAGTTTGCTTATAAATGGAGGTAATATACATTGGGTCGATGGATCACATTCAAATTTAGATGCACCTTAGATCTTCTCAATTTTTAACTAAAGTAAGGATGATATATCTAAGTGTGTTAGTTTTCAATGGTTTCAATTATATGGTAGTTTTTTCATATTTATATGTGGATTGTGTTGTTAAACTATTAAACTGGGAAAGACATTGATGTATAATTATCTAGTTGTGGTGTTTTTTGTACTCTGTTTCCGATAGGGTTAGGATTGGTTTTGTGGGACCACCTAGTCATAGGAAACTCTCAAGGGTTCTTATGGCTTAACTGAATCCTAACTCCTTGTATGGAGATAGGATAAGGGATTTAAGACACACCCTTAAGTGCATCAACAATAAGATTGATGAGCTTCATGAGACAATCGACCATCTTAACCAACACCTGAAGTAGGATGAGAAAATTTGGATATGTTAGCAAATGTTATTAAGGAATAAAGTGAGAAAAATAATAACATGACTACTGATACATATATACACTAACATATTATACTTGGGTTTGAATAGGTTTTTCATTTGCAGGTCAACCAATAACGTCCTCTGGTTCAAAGCATATGGAGGAGGAAATAATTCAACAAAAAAAAATGGCTATTACTGGAAAACCATAATCTCAGGATACCTTTAGACCGGATTAGAAAGGTTGTTTCATGGAGGAAGGAAATAGTGGCCAACATTTTATTGATTAATTCTTTAGCTAAATGTCATAAGCATGTTTGGAATAGTTTATTAGACAATACAACTATAGACTTCGTTGTTATGGAGTTTTTTTAACATCTTATGTATTAGTTGTGGAAGTTTTTGTTGTATATGTTTAGTATATGTCAGCAATTTTGCACAAATGGTGATATGATTATAATATCTTTGGTGTTTGGAATTCCATAACCTTCTTTTTAATATCATTTCTATATGTTCTCATAAAAATGTTTTATTTTTAGAATAATATTTTATAATGAAAGGAACCTAATCAATCTTTTATTTTTAAAGGAACTTAGTTATAATGGAATTTTTGAATTTTCATCATAATAAGTAATGGGCTTCCTCTCTTGAGTTTGGCGATGGTCACCTTGCATCATTATAACAAAGTAAGGAGATTTTGTAAATTGGATTTAATGTTTAAGTATTATATTTTATTAGCTCACAATAAGTGAAGGACTTCTATAATGTTTAATTATTTTGTTTTGCAAATTCATTTTAGATATTTGGAATATACCATGGAAGAGACATCACAATATCTTAAATACTAAGCTGTAAAATGCACTTCACTTTTCTCGATGCAATGAGTTGGATTTATCCATAGAATATCTTCTTCAAAATGGTATAGTGTCCTCAATTCATGAGATTCGATTGAAGGAACTGAAAAAAATTAAAAGAGGATGATCATTTCTCTAAACTCATTAAATTTAAAAGAAAGATTTGTTTTATATAAGTTGAATCAAATGTTTAAAGATGAAGTTAGTTTTCTTTTAATGTTGATCCCTATAGTGATTGGCTAGGGATATTTGGAAAAAAAAAATTAGATAATGAGATAGCTTTGTCTAAAGTTCACATATAACCATGTAATTCATAACTGCAACATCATAATAAATATATCTATATATATATATATATATTATATATGGTTTCATTCATAGTAATATTATACAATGATTTTGCTGAGACAATATCTAATCAGGTGCTGGTGACATCAATGGACTCTAATCAACCTCACTATGACAGACTGAAACAATATCCCCATGTTGGATGAGCCATTAAACATATAAGAATAGGGGGTTTCTGTAGTACCTAGCCTTGAATTACATGACTCTACTTGGCCAATGATAACAAAAAGACCTTAAAAGGAATTTCATACTATTTACTAACAGACCTTAACAAATAAGTAAACACTGATCTAGCGGCCTCTCAACACTTTTGTCTTTTCCAGGAAGACCTTAGATAGATGGATCACCCCCAAAGAGAGGGCCTTCAACTTAACTCAATAAACGTTGGCATATAAACATGATGACCCACCTAAAATTAAAGGTGGGCCACTGTCCCCTCATTGGCGTTCGCAAGATTTTCACTCTGCTCTTTAAAGAGGTGACATTACTGTATAATCCACCCTAGGGCCTATCTAAAAAGTTTGTTATAAGGATCTTGCAAGGGTTCCTAATTGGTTATTCAACCATCCTAGTTATTCCAGTAGATGAAAGAACACACTTAAAAGGACTACTATATCTTCTGCTTACCTTTAGTGCATAGATCAATCCCACACCAAAAACAGATATCCAAGCGAGTATCGAGGGAATCAAAC
Source organism: Larix kaempferi (assembly GCA_027924585.1). NCBI lineage: Eukaryota > Viridiplantae > Streptophyta > Pinopsida > Pinales > Pinaceae > Larix > Larix kaempferi. The sequence continues at coordinate 4,147,863 of BSBM01001244.1, read as the reverse complement.
CTCTTTGAACCATATAAAACTACCGCAACATATATAACGTTCCTGAATCAACACCGAAGGAGAAGGAAAGTCCCCATTCCTATGACAGATCTTATTTTTAAGGATTAGTTGTTGGAGGGAAAACATAGGATGAAAAAATGCCACTACATGCACCACCATATCATGAAGGATCATGTTTCTAGTAATGATAAAGAGTAGTTGAGTAGGATGTACCTGGTCCATCTTGGGAGGTAAGTCTTTATGAATCATAGAAGTTGGAAGGGACATGAGGTTTTCCATACGAAGAAGGACCCAATGAGGGATTTTGACCACCATAGTGGGTATGATGTGTCCCATGAGTAATTGAGGGATGTAGTTGGTCCTGGGGGTGGAAGTAGATTATACAAAACCTATAACCCCATCAACATCATGGGATTCCCCTAGGGGGTCGGGATGTGAAGAACCAACATGAGGGGCATTGGGTAAAATGTGTATAACCAGATTGGGCATAGATAAAGTTGTACTATTAAGCAATCATGATAGCTTCCTATTCCATCCTAGGTCATTCTGAAGTGACTTATTTAACGATGATAGGAAGTAAGGACTTTAAGAACCAATCAAGGAAAATAGAATCGTCAATCTTGATGACTTTTCACAAGATCCTTCTTCGGTGTCATTTATGGATGTGATCCATGATATGGGTAGCAGTATTCTGATGACATGATAAAAGGATCTCCATGTTAGAAAAACAAGATCGCAGAGCAATAACAATAAACAAGATGCAAATATAAATCACATAAACATAATACAAGAGAGACACCAATATAACGTGGTTCACCCAAGATGGGCTACGTCCACAGAGAAATTACCAGTCCTTTTATTATTATACCATCCAACAAATGAAGGGATACAACCTGCAGCACATCCCCTGCAACTTCCTATTCACTCTCTCTCAATCTCTCTTACATAATCACAAATATATTTACAATGCTACAATACCTTACACAGTCGTATTACAATGTATTCTTTTTAAAGGGGAATTACCATGGAAAAATACCATAGGATACCCAAAATCATGGGTCCATAACTTGTTGGCCAACAAAAAAAACCCAACAAATTTCTTTCGGGGGCTTCACCCATGAACACCCTTTCTCGAGGGTGCCGACCCCTGAACCCCTGCCAGGGGTCTGCTGGTCCCCCAACTGAGGGGGATAGTCCCCCACGGACCCCCGTGGGGATGATTGTACAAACCACCAGCACGTCATATAAAAATGGTGTACAAACACGGCTAAAACAACAACATCTCTGAATCAGCAAGCTCAGGCTCCACAACCAACAATCTCCCACTTAGAGACTGATCACAACAAAACCACCGCTGCTACACTTGCTGGACTATGATCTGAACCTTGGACCTGCAAAATTTCTCATCTTCACGTTCACACTAGAAGACCAACAGAAACCGAGTAGGAACTTAGTTTCTCTCTGGTTACTACCTTTGTCAACATGTCTGCAAGATTCTCGCTAGTATGTATCTTTTCCATCTTCAATAGTTCATCTTCCACAAAAAAGCGAATGAAATGGTACTTGAGCTGTATATGTTTAGTATTAGAATGGAAGGATGAGTTCTTTGCAAGATGAGTGGCACTCTGGTTATCACTACACAACCTGATATCCTCTGCTTCCGGTGTTGAAAGTGCAACAATATTTTGCATATTTGAAATCCAACTTATTGTTGTTCCACCTACAATAAATACATACCCTGTGGTGCTCCTCCTATTGTATTTATCACCTTCCATATCTGCATCAACATATCCATGTAGAACAATGTTTGAACTTCCAAAACATAATGCATGAGTGGTAGTACCTCTCAAATACCCGAGAATCCACTGTACTGCCTTCCAATGTTCTTTACTTGGATTGTTCAAATACTTGCTCACAACTCCCACTGCATGTGCAATATCTATTCTTGTGCACAGCATGGCATACATCAAGCTGCCAACTGCTGATGAATAGAGAACCCTGGACATGTAATATATCTCTTCTTGTGTCTTGGGACACATATCCTTACTTAGTTTGAAATGGTTGGACAAAGGTGTACTAACTGGTTTTGCATTCTGCATTATAAACCTCTACAACACCTTTTGTATGTACTCACCCTGAGACAATGTCAATTTGTGATTTTGTATGTCTCTTGTTATTCTCATGCCAAGGATTTGCTTTGCAGCACCCAAATCAGTCATCGCAAATGAATTACTTAACTTCCTTTTGAGCACATTTATATCATGCATGTTAGACCCTGCAACGAGCATGTCATCCACATACAATAACAAGATAATATATATTCCATTATCTAACCTCTTGAAATAAACACAATGGTCATAATGACATCTACTATAACCTTGTTCTATCATAAACTTGTCAAATTTCAAATACCACTTCCTTGGATCTTGCTTCAGGCCATACAAGATCTTCTTCAACCTGCATACCAAATTCTCCTTCCCTTTGACCTCATACCCTTGTGGCTGCTGCATATAAATCTCTTCCTCCAAATCCCCATGGAGAAAGGTTGTTTTTACATCTAATTGTTGAAGATCCAAATCTTCTACCACCACTAGACTTAAAATAGTCCTAATTGAAGTCATTTTAACAATAGGAGAAAATATTTCATCGAAATCTATACCTTTCATCTATGCAAAACCCCTTTACAACAAGTCTAGCCTTGTACCACTTCTTTCCTCCATCTTATTCCTTCAACCTATAAACCCTTTTGTTCTACAATGTTGTTTTACCTGCAGGAAATTGAACCAAATCCCAAGTCTGGTTTTTCACCAATGAGTCCATCTCCTCATTCATGCCTTGCTCCCACTTCCTTCTAGTTTCCACCTGCTTTGCTTCTTCATAACATTCTGGTTCACCAGAATCAGTCATCAATAAATAATACATTGAAGGAGAGTATCATTCAGGAGGTCTACTTAACCTAGTAGATCTTCTAACACTCGTAGGAGTTTGAGGTACCTTCTATTGTTCTTGATTTTCTAGCACTTTTGGAACTTCATTTTCTTTTATTTCATCAAGCGCTCTGTACTCTGTGTTTTCCTTTGCTTGTTTCTTTCCCTGGAACTGATCTTTATACATGAAATTTTCATTGAATATCACATCTCTACTCCTAATGATTTTGTTGCGTTCATAATCCCATAAGCAATAACAAAAATCATCAACCCCATATCCAATAAAGGTACATTTCTTGGAGTTAGCCTCAAGCTTTGTTCTATTTTCTTTATCAATATGGAAAAATGCTTTACAACCAAAAGTTCTCAGAAATGAGTAGTTTACCTTTTTACCTGTCCATTCCCCCTCTGGAATACCATCATCCAAATCACTTGAAGGCCCTATGTTTATTAAGTAAACAACAATATCTACAACATCTGCCCAAATTTGTAAGGGCAACCTTGCATGCAATCTCATACACCTTGCACACTCCATGATTGTTTTGTTCATCCTTTCTGAAACACCATTTTATTGTGGTGTTCCTTGGACTCTATTCTCTCTATGAATCCCATGGTATGAACAGTAAATATCAAACTCCTTGTCGCAATATTCACCTCCATTGTCAGATATGAGACACTTCAACATTTTTCCTATCTCAGTTTCAACCAAAGCTTTCCACTTCTTAAAAGTAGCAAACACATCAGGTTTTTATCTAATGCAATAAACCCAAGTTTTCCTAGTTGCATTATCAATAAATGTAACATAATAATGAGAGCCACCAAGAGATTGTACCTTAGCTGGCCCCCATACATTTGTATGAACAAGCTCTAACTTTTCACTCTTCTTATATTTCCCAACCTTGAGAAATCTGACTCTCTTATGTTTTCCATAAACATAGTTCTCACAGAATTCCAAACTTACCTGCTTTAGATCTCACAACAACTTCCTTGAGTGGAGAATCTGCATCCCCTTCTCACTCATGTGGCCAAGCCTATGATTCCACAATGTTGTATCTATTCCTATGGAAACTAAAGATATACAACAATCAATATTATGAGGACATAAATATAACGTACCTATCCTGTCTCCTTTTGCTATCACCATCGATTTTTCTAAGAGTTTTGGAGTTTTTTTTAGGTTCCATGGACATAAGAGATCATCATTTTGTTTAACTTCATTTTTCTTCTAATATTTTGGGGTCTTACCAACATTTTGAAACGCCTTCTTAACTTGCCATTCCTTGTAACCCCTATTCTAGAAACTTTTTATAAAGTGTTTCCTTTCTTGCTCAAGTTGTTCGTCATTTGAGATTTTGAGGGTTCTAGTACCCAACGTGTTGATAACACCTTTTTCTAGGAAATGTGATGATGGGATTGAGCATGGAGGTATTGCTAAGAGTGGGTTTCTTTATAGAAGACTTGATGATCTAGGGTGTCATCTCCTCGTCTAGAAATGCAGACATTTAAAAAAGGGATGGATCCATGTTCTTCTAATTCCATCATGAATTGGATAGATCCACATTATTCTAATTCCAACATGCAAATATTTCAACATTTCTCTGACTCCTCTTTGGTTCTGATGATGGACTACATATCACAGATCTGTAACATTGATGATTTATTCTAGAACACAGTGCATATGAAAAATATTAACAAACCAACACACTATGAAAACCTAAAAAAAGATATATTTATATAATATAATTAGTAATTACATTATATATGTGTACTAATATTTTTTATGAAAACAATTATTATATAATAACAAGGGAGAAAGCTGCAAGGAACTAATTCTCTGCCAATTAGAAAGTGCATCGGTGGAACACATGAAGGATTTGTTGCATTGGATTCCCGTTGAAAGTTGAATTTTGATGCATAGTGCATTGAGACCTTCGCATGCTTGTGCATGAAATTTATTTGTGAATATTTGGTGGGAGCATATTGCTTAGAGAAAACCATTATGTGGAACTTATTGCAAGAGGTCATGAATTTTATGTTTAAATTTTTCTTTTGGGTTATGGTTGAATTTACATGACAATGTGGCTTCTTGTCAATTGTTGTGAAGCACTCACTTTCCAACTTAAAAAAAACTCTATTAAGATTGATTGGCAAGCATCCCTTCATCGATCTGCGATCAACACACCATTGTTGGCAGGTGGTTTGGTAGAGTGCTATCGCAGCATCTCCGATGTTGCGACAAGGCAGAAGATGGCGCGAAAGGCGACGAGCGGAAGATTATTTTATGTATTTTTGGTCAAGTGTACCGTGGATTGTGGGTTTGGGTCATTTGGACCACATATTAGGTACTGTTGAGTCAGTTATACCGCAGAATGCGGGTTTTTGGTTGTTTTTGGATAAGTTAGTTAGATATTGAGTCATTTGTCCATAGTGTCGGTTAACAAGTTGTTAGAAAGTGGACAAGAATTGTAAGGCGGAAGCCTATATATAGATAAGAATTGTAAGTGATGAAGGAATGATTATGAGATCGGGATCATGATCGAATGCTGGAGATATTATGCGAAGCTCTGATGTTGGTTGTATGTTTTCTGAGTATGTTTTGATGTTAAGAGTCATTGTGGAGATCTAGTTTTTGTAGAGATATTGTATATTGTATATGATGAAGCTATTTTGGTACAATCTCTTTGTTTAATATGTTCAGTTATGGTAATACGATGTTGCACTATACAAATAATGTCATGCTTCTTTGATGCAATACTTGCTTTACAATTGTTGTTGTTGCAATGATGAATGTCTTGGTTGAACGTTGCTTTAATACTATGTTGAATGCTTAAAGATCTCTGTCCTAGTGTTCAAGTATAATAGCCGCAACCATCCTCTTTCATTCAGCGGAAACATGGTTCCATCTGCTCTTCCTGGACACCTAGGGTGAGACCTCATCTGCTCTACAAGTGTTGCTGGGCGAGATAAACCCTGTCTGGGCCGGTGCTCAGGAAGATTGCGGTATGTGTCGACAGTGAGTGGAACCCCTGTCGACTGACATCGCACTAACAAATGGTTCCATAGTTGGGACCGTGTACGAAGTGAAAGGAGGACATGTTGTGGCACCCGACGAAACCGGAGATCCAAGAATGGTTTTATCAGAAGTTGCAGGAATTCCCTGAAGAGGAAAGAAGGAACACTCGACTGACAGTTGATTAGTGGGTGGGTAGATATATTCACGACGGACTGCATGAATGGTTCTTCTATGAATTCCCAGTCATTTTGTATGAGTGGTTAGAAAAGGTTACCTTCCAGAAGAGGAACTTCCAGGGTGGTGAATCGACGACCTAGACCCCCGAGTTGATTCAGGAGCTACAGGAGCTTGATAATAAAGCATCGTGGGCTATCGAAGTGTGGTTCGATAGCATCCTAGAGGGCTATGTCACAGAGTTCACGGTTGATACTCAGAAATCCTATAGTGAAGCCGAAAGATATTTTTTCCACGAACCTCGGGGCATGTTTCTACTGTCACTTCAACTATCGATTAAGATGCTTATTTGCGAAAAGGGTATATTGAAGATGCATCTTGATCAGTAGACAGCCTGGTGGGAGGAGGTCGTGGGTACCATGACATTTGGGGGGCGGTGCATGGAATGATAAGGGGTAGATGGGTGCAGGTCATGATGAGACTGTGAGTGAAGCCGAGGAAGAAAGTGGTCTTATGAGGGGAGGAGCGAGGTTCTGATAGGAAAAGAGGCAGAGGACGGGAGAAGGTCCTACTATGGTCGAACTGCAAGACCATGAAGGAAGACCACATGGAATGAAGCGACCTCACAGTCCTGACAAGGACAATGAGGCTACGCCCAGGATAGAGGCAGGACCAAACCCCAGCACCAATGTACCCACACCTCCGCTCACTATCTCTCAGATAGCAAGAAATACCAGTTCGACACCGCCAAGTTCTTCAACACCACAAAATTTGATTGGTAGTAGTACATCGATAGGAGGAAGGAAGTCCAGAATGGTGATGCTAAGTTACCGTTGTTCCACGAGAGTGGGACAGACAACCCAGAACAGTACTGGTTTTTGTGTGAAGTGGTCTGGACCATAAAACAGATCACCGATGCTGCTACTAAGAAAGGACAGTTAGCGACGACTCTACGAGGTCGTGCATTAGATTGGTTTATGAAGTTTGTTCTAGTCCCTACAGGAGCTCCAGAGAAGTCACTAGACGAGATCCGGGATGGATTGATTGCATAATTTAGGAAGCCTAAGTCGGAGGCTCAGTATATTATGGAAATGAAGGAAATTAAGCAGTATCCCAATGAAACAGTATGGGATTTTGACCAGCGATTCAAGACGCTGATGGCCAAGGTTAGTTTTGATATGAGCATCGTCCAACATAAAGAGTGGTTCATCGCGGCACTGCTACCACACATTCGGCTACTGTTGATGCAACAAAACATCTCGACGCCCAGTGAAGCTTTAGAGATTGCAATGCGATTGGAGGCATCGCCGATTGGAGAAAATGCAGCCGGGATGTCGCAGATACAGACATAGCTCGCTAACTTGACTATACAGCTGCAATATTTGAAGAAAGGAAAGGAACAGCACGATGAAGTATGGTGTACGCGATGTCGAGGAGAAGGGCATATGAAGGACGCTTGCTCGGATTTCCGCAATTATTTGGTGTCAGCGGTGCCAAACCCATTGAATGGTGGCAACATGCCTTGGTGTTGCATCTACCATGTACATGGACACAGCAATGACAATTTCCCATATATGCAGAAAATGGTCACAACCTCGAGAAATCTTTATTGTACATTTTGCAAGTCGGTGGGTCACGATGACAAAGATTGTCGTGCATATGGGATGCTACAAGAAAGAATGTATGATGCGTTCTATGTCAAGGACGACCAGTGTTCCGTACAACAATCGCAACCGCAGCCACAGGTAGCCCAGCCGCTACCTCAACCACATATGCAGTTTGTACTATAGCAGCAGCAACTACCACAGTTCATGCCGCAATATGTTTCGATTCAGATGGCTCCACAGCAACCACAATATGTACAACAACCGCAGTAGGCACAACAAGGGAAAGGGATGCAACCAACACCAATGCAGCAACCACAGTACCAGCAGTAGGGAGGATTCCCGGGAGGATACCGGGGAGGACATGGCGGAGGATTTGGTCACGGAGGAGGACGAGGTGGTCGTGGACCTGTTCAATGCTATCACTGTGGGGTATGGGGACACTACCAACGGGATTTCCCACTACTGCAAAACCAGTGTACGTTATGTTTTGTTAATGATCACATAGTTGAGAATTGTCCACAACTGATTGCGCGATGGCAGGAAGGGAACATTCCCCAGTTGCAAACACAGCCCCAGGCACAGTAGCCTGCCCAGAACCAAGTGCAACAACCAGTGCAGAACCAGAATGTACGGTAGAATCAGAATCAGAATGTGAACCCACCTGGTAATCCGCCATTGAACCAGGCCCAGGGTGCAAACATCACGACAATTTCTGTAGAACCAAGACCGCAAGATGCTTCCATTGCTGTGGTCACTCGACGAGGAAAGAAAACTGGAGAAGATAGCTCAACAATCCGGTTAGCTGGACAAAAGAAGGTATCATTTGACATTGATGCGGAACATGAGTCGTTTCTTCAAGCATGACGTGCATTAGAAAACGACTGAGGTAAAGCTGTCATGTATGACATGCCCTCTACTTTTGATGCTACTTCGGAGGTTAACCCATCACAGCGGTCTAGCACACTTCGAGCATTTTTGGAACATTGTTTGTCCTTGGCAAGAGATCCCGATGCTCTTGCTGTGATTAAAGCCTTGTTGCGACGACCGACCCAGGATCGACAAGAGATCACAGTTAATTCCTTGCAATGACGGAAGACGGGTAAGGAGATGCGGATGAATATTTAAATTGGCGACTATGATATTGATTTAGTTATTTTGGATCTTGGTTCGAATGTCAACATCTTGACCAAGCAAGCTTGGTAGAAGATGGGGAGCCCCCCATTGAGCTGGTCTCCTGTACAGCTCTGATTGGCTAACCATGCGAAAGTAACACCCATTGGGAGAGTTCCGCGGCTAGTGGTAGATATCGAGGGTATGAAAACCTATGCCAACTTTGATGTCATAGAAGTTGTCAAAGTTGACAGCTCTTACCCAACACTACTCAGGATTGGATGGGCTAATGATAGTGGAGCTGTAATCAACTTCAAGCGATGGATGATGACTTTTGAAAATCGCTATCTTAGAGTTATCGCCCCATTGGATCCGGCTGAAGGATGTCACTACATAGAGCTAGTGAAGGACGACGATCCCAGCAGATGGGACCATGCATTCAATATTTCTGAATATTATATACATCCAATTGCCAACGGTGAGCTGGGATGGCGCAGTGACATCTCTGCATCTTCTGACTCTGATGATGCACTGGGATATTGGCAGAACCGCTTGCACGAAGTGTCGCTCTGTAAGTACGGGTTGGTCACACAGTCATTATGCCGTGTCGCGACTGGAACGGTTACACTACCAATATATGAAGGACTACCTGGCTTTTCCGACTTTCTGACAGAGTTTGAAGAAAGAGTTTTTGAACCACAGTGATTGCTAGCATTGAGCAAAGCATTGAAGGCTGCTCCAGCACGCTGGTAGGTGACACACAAGGCATCAATTGATGGATGGTCGAAATGCTGACGATTGATGATGGTACATTTTGGTGATACTGAGATTTACCACACTTGAAAGTATGATGGTCGGAACGATCCTGGTGGTCACTTAATGGAATGTTAGCGGTTATGGGTATCGCGACCAAAAGATGAGTGGGTCCATTCTTTTATCCATACTTTGGATGAGATGCCACGCTCATGGTATACTGCAGTAGAGTTGCGAGGGGAAATTTATACTTGGATGGAGCTCACAGTGTGTTTCACCCATACATTCAGTTTTGTGGATGCTGATCCGGAGTTTAATAATGCATTGCATCTCATCCGTGATGTAATTCTGCAGGTTGTCCAGGTAGCATATCCTACGGATCCGCACACACACTTCCAGATGCAGTCTCTCATGGAGTGCTTCAATATCAGTGGTGGGCCAGAAGATGGTGATGATCCGCGGAATGTGAATATCCTGGAGTCAGAAGGAATTCGTGTTGTGGTACCACCTGATGCGCCAAGCGACCCAATCAGTGAGTTGCTGAAGATCTGCAAAATTAACATTGGGACAGAGGACACTCCAAAGTTCACAAATGTCGGGGATTACTGGGATGATGAGCTGATACGCAAAGTCACTGATTTGCTCCATGAGTTTCAGGACATATTTCCCACCAAGTTTTCTGACATGAAGGGGATTCTGGGCGACTTAGGAGAAATGAAGATTCCATTAAAACTAGATGCTAAGCCAATCCGGCAGCGACCCTATCAATTGAATCCGCTACATAAGGAGCGGATCAAGGCTAAACTGGATCGCATGTTGGACATTGGTATTATTGAACCAGTTTAGGAGTCGGAATGGATTAGTCCTATGGTGGTGTAGGATAAAAAGACTGGTGAAGTGCGCATTTGCGTTGACCTTAGGAAACTAAATGATGCATGTTTGCATGATCCATTCCCCACTCCATTTACTGATGAAGTACTTGAAGGTGTGGGTGTCCAGGAGATGTACTCCTTCAAAGACGGGTTCTCTAGCTATCATCAGATCCGCATTGCCAAAGAAGATCGCCATAAGACAACTTTCATTACTAAATGGGGCTGCTTTCAATACACTGTAATGCCGTTTGGTTTGAAGAACGCACCTACGATATTTTCGCGGGTTGTCATTGCTACATTCAAAGACCTCATTCATAAATTTTTATAGGTATACATGGACGATTAGACGGTCTATGGTTTGGTCTGTGATCATCTGGAAAATCTGCAGTTGATGCTCGAGCGATGCCGACAACACCAGATATCGTTGAATCTGAAGAAATGCATCTTTTGTGCACCGTTTGGGATATTGCTTGGCCATATTGTGTGTAAGCAAGGGTTGTTGGTTGATCCGGCCAAGATTGCGCTTATTTTGAGTTTGCAACCGCCGACCACTGTTAAGCAGTTACGGGTGATGCTGGGACACATGGGGTATTATCGCAAGTTCATGAGGGGTTATGCTGCGATTACCGCCCCTATGGAGAAATTGCTAAAAAAGGATGTGCTATTTCAGTGGAACTCGGAATGTCACGATAGCTTTGAAACACTGAAGGAAAAGATGGTGTCGGCACCGATATTGGTATTTCCAGACTGGAGTAAGGAATTCCATGTCCATGTTGATGCCTCATCGATTGTGTTGGGTGTCGTATTGGCTCAACTAGGGGAAGGAGACCTTGATCATCTTATTGCTTTTGCAAGTCGGAAGTTGTCATCTGCAGAAAGGAATTACACTACTACTGAGAGGGAAGGTCTGGCAATGGTCTATGCACTGCAGAAGTTCAGACACTATTTGTTGGGTGGGCGCTTTAAAATGTTCACCGACCATTCCATGTTGAAATACCTGGTCAATAAGCCTGTGTTGGGGGGGAGAATATGCCGTTGGATACTTCTTTTTCAAGAGTTCGATTTTGAAGTCATTGTGAAGCTAGGCTGGTTGAATGCTGGTCCTGATCATCTCTCACGGATCGATACAGAAGAGGAGCCGACCAACGTTGAGATGGTTTAGTAGATGCTCAATTGTTTCGGGTTGAGGTTGCAGATGGCTACAACGGGTACTGCACCAGATGAGTTCACCACCAGTTAGAAGAAGCAGTTGGTAGTCAAGGCTGCAGACTTTCAGCTAATTGCCGGAGAGTTATACAAAATGGGTGTTGATGAGGTATTGCACAGATGTGTCTTGTCGCATGAGCAATCGCAAATATTAGCAGAAGTGCATGTAGGAGTAGCCGGAGGACACTATGGCGGTAGGGCGACTGCTAGGAAAGTGTTGCGTGTTGGGCTGTTGTGGCCCACATTGCATAATGATGCGACAGACTATGCACGGTCTTGTGATGTTTGTCAGTGAACTGGAAAACCATCCCGACACGATGAGATGTCGTTGATGCCCCAGTTGACATTGCAACCGTTCGACAAATGGGTAGTGGATTTTGTAGGAACGATCAATCCACTAGGGAAGCGCACAGGTGTGCACTATATTATCACAGTGACAGAGTATTTGACTCGATGGGCAGAAGCTGAACCAGTCATTGATTGCTTCGCGGCCACAGCCGCACGGTTTCTCTTTGACCACATTGTCACTCGCTTTGACTGCCCCAAGATATTATTGAGCAATCAAGGCAGCCACTTTATCAATCGCACCATCAACGCATTGATAGAGGAGTTGCAGATACAGCATAAGAAGAGTACACCATATCATCCGCAGGCGAATGGCACGATGGAGGCTTTCAATAAGATATTGGAGCATGCACTGACAAAGGTGTGTAACGTGAACCACGATGACTGGGATCGCAAAATTCCAGCAGTATTGTTGGCCTATCGCACCACATGTAAACAGATGACAGGGCAGACACCATTTAAGCTGGTGTATGGACAGGAAGCAATTATGCCCATGGAGTATATTGTCCTGAGTCTGCACATCGCGGCCACAACAGGCCTAGATGATGCAACGACACTAGATGAACATCTAGAGCAGTTGGTGCAGTTGGAGGAAGATCGTTTCATCGCTGGGTTCCACCAAGGGCTAGAGAAGGATCGCCAGAAGGCATGGCATGATCGACACATAAAAAAAATAGTTTTAGCAGGGCGACTTGGTGTTGTTGTACGACGGCAAGTTTATGAAACATCCAGGGAAGTTGTAGGTGCATTGGCTTAGTCTGTATCGCATCAGTCATATTACTTCAGGGGGCGCAGTTTAGCTGCAGCAGCTGGATGGGGCGATGCTCCCAAAACTAGTAAATGGTCATAGGTTGAAGCCCTATCAGTCGGGCTTGGAACACCGCGATGCTTGAGACGCATCGGGGAAAAAAAAAAGAAAAAAAAAAGAGAAGAGAAGTAGGTTGATTGGTGGCAGGATGGCACACCAACAAGGACAGAATGTGAAAGCAGGGATGCTTCTGCCGCAAGTTTGGAGCATTCGGCGACAAGTGACAATGTTGCGACTGGGTCCAATCAACAATAAATGACAAAAGTTAAAGAAGTTAATTAACAACGCTTGTTTGAATGATGGGCATTAATGGCGGATCTGGCCGATCGACTGACAGGATCAACGACGGATTTGCGTCATTAATACAGGATTTTGGTTGAATTAATGCGATTTTGTGATGATTACGGAGGATTCGGCTGGAAGCTATAAAACTGGATTGGAGTTGGTTGGAAAACACCAAGAAATCAGTTGTGAAGTGTTGTTGCAGAGTGCACTCGTGAATTCAGCAAGGTGTAGATAAGCATATAACGAAGTGTTGTGACGTATGCTAGGAGAACTAGAGACAGTCGATATTAGCAACGAAGTGGAGTCTCCCTTCATCCCGGTGGTTGTCGAGCAAGAAGTTGTGTCATCCGGAGCCGTTGATCTTGGAGCCAAAGTTACAAATATGTCGGTGGGATCATCAGTCATCGCTAAGAAGCGACGGGGAGGTTAGCACTCTAAGTCCCTGCAGAGCAAGAGGATACTTCGGTCCTATGCCCTGACGGCAGGAGAAGCTCAGAAAAAGGTGGGGTAGTCCAATCGCCGCATTCGCTAGTGTGCCCCATGGGTGAGACTGTCAGCCGGTGACATCCTTGGGTATATCCCTCCCATTCGGTCGGATGCCACCCCTCACAAGATATACCCGAAACAAAAGTATGGTGTAAAGATGCCGGTGCTCCCGGCTGGAATGGAGTGCTCTGTGGATATTGGGCTGGCGTTGATGCACCTGCGCTACGATGACCATGATATGGTGGCCTGCCCTAACATTGCATCTGCCCCATATGTGCCTGAGACACGCCTTTCCCCGACACTGACTATACAAGACTAGGCACGAGGATTGAAGCAGGCCGACTTGTTAGGGCTTATTAACATGCCACATTTTGGGCGACTAGCGGAAGTTAATGCATGCGTAAAGAAGCTCCTTGCATGCTTTCATGGTGGTTTGTTGTGGCTGGACAGAGAAGTCCCGGTCACCATCGATTTAATTTCGTATATAACCGACTTGCCTAAAAATGGCGTTGATCCATCGCACTTCATCCAGGGAAAGGAAAACGACAAAAATTGGGCGCTGCAGTTGGCACAGAAATATGGCTTAGAAACGGATGGGCGTGGGTATCTCACTAGCAGCTGCAATGATCGGGTGGTACTCATGGGCATTAAGATCCTATCCTGCAAGGTGGTTAGGGGTGGTCGACCTAACCAGTGCAACTCGTGGATTGTTGCATGCGCAGAGCAATGTGCGGAAGGGGTCCAAATGAACTGGTCTCTGTATCTCTTGAATCATTTAATGGAGGAAGCTGTGGTGGTCCAGTTAGGAAAGGGTTCCTTCACATCTAGTTGGTTGTTGCTGTTGATCACCTTCGTCACATGGAAGGAGCCTGTCATGTACCAAGGCATGGACTGTCCGGCTGCAGCAGAATGGTGGGGTGTGTGATATCAAAATCTATGGTAAGTACAGGAGCCAAAGAGACTTCAGGATTTCCAATTGCAGTTTTGGCTGTTTTGGGAGATGCTTTGTGTTGCGGCAATACAAGTCCCGCGAATATCTGAAGAAACTACAGCATGGTTTAGACCAGTCCTGGCATTTGCAATTCGGCCACATACCATACATATACAAGCCCGCGGTGATCTTGATCGGCAATGTTTGCAGAGCTCGTATAAGGTGACGTTCAAAGATTTGGAGGTTGTTGTGAATGAGTGGCTGGAGGCATGACGACAACCCATAAGTTTAGCGGAGATAGAAGCCGGTGGCCTAGCGTTGGGCCCAGATGATCGCGTATTAGCACAGGACCAACAGATTCACCATGACCTTGGGAAAGAATTGACCAAAACAATATCGGATGATAGCAACCGAGACCTTGAAGAAAACCGCTTGAAAAGGTATCAGGAGCATGCAACGATTAGTGGGTTGTCCTTTCCCACCAAGGCACAGTTGGGTCGCCTGCTCACAGCGCTCAATACTGCATCCTCTGCAGCAGTGGACAAGATGGAAAGGAAAGCGGATGAAGGATTCCATGCGATCACTGATCAGTTAGAGTCTCTGTATGATATGGTTTCTGGTAAGGTACCAGAGGAAGCAGCGACACCAACCCTTGGCACAATCATCACTAAGCCGCGGGTGAGGAATGTGGAAATTCCCCCGACTGCGATTGTGACCAAAGATACGGCAGTAAACATGTTGATGCAACAGTTGAAGACGGTAACCCTAAATGTTAATGCATTTCCATCATAAGGGTTGACCACTATACAGGCTACTACCAGCAAGGAAATGACAGACTGACTGCGGTAGATTAGTGGTATGTGTGTACAACTACAGGTGAGTTAGGCATATTCGAATCCCACTATCGAAGAATTGACTGCTAGGGTTGCTTCTGCACGGCATGCCATGGATGACCTCGAAGCACACATCAAGGAAAAATGGGCTGAGAAGGCTCATGATATTGAAGGACTCAAGAAGGAACACGATTTCCTTATTGCGGAGAAGGCTTGTATGTGGGACGACAGTGTACGGGTTGACCGAGCGATCACGGAAGCTTATCAACATGTGCCGGAGCCCATTGAAGAGGTAGATGTGCTCCACCGGGTGTAGCGACTGGGGGCTACAATGATTCAGTTACGACAGGAGAATCACGAGTTGAAGGCCCAGATGAAACCAGGTATGCCTCAGGCTGAAGTGGATGAACGAAGAAGGGCAATTGAGGAAGTTGCCGCTCAGATGGAGGAGCTGGAGACGCAAGAAACTAGGCTCATGGCTGAAACTATACAATTATGCGGCCATATTGTTCATGACGAGCAGGTTGAGTAGATGACTAAGTATCGACAAGAAGCAGAGGGACAGTTGGCCACATTGAAAGCGACAATGTGTATAATTCCACCACCGGAGCAAGTTGCTAAGTCTTAGGAGCTAAAAGACTTGCAACACCGTGTCGCCAAGGCGGACAAGCGAAAAAAGACATGCACGGCCCAGTTAGAGGAGTTCCAGGATAGCGATGGAAAATTCATGATGCAAGCTAGTGAAGCTTTGCAGGCAGTACAAAAGTGTCGACAGCAGGTAGTGGCAAAGCTTACAGATCACCCATCTGTAGAAGACATGGTTGACAGTCAGTCAGTGGCTATAGAAGCCAAGGAGGTAGTATAGACAGTTGAACAATCGTATGAGGACTTCAAGGTCAAAACGATGTAGTACACCATCTCCAGTTGACGTGGCTCGAGGGCGAGCCACAAGATTGTGTTGGGGGCCTATTGGTAGGTAGTTTGGTAGAGTGTTATCATAGCATCTCTGATGCTACGACAAGGTAGAAGATGGCATGAAAGGCGATGAGCGGAAGATTATTTTATGCATTTTTGGTCAAGTGTACTGCAGATTGCGGGTTTTGGGTCATTTGGACCACATATTATGTACTGTTGAGTCATTTATACTGCAGAATGTGGTTTTTTGGTCGTTTTTGGATAAGTTAGTTAGATATTGAGTCACTTGTCCATAGTGTCAGTTAACAAGTTGTTAGAAAGTGGACAAGAGTTGTAAGGCGGAAGCCTATATATAGTTAAGAATTGTAAGTGATGAAGGCATGATTATGAGATCGGGATCATGATCGAATGCTGGAGATATTATGCGAAGCTGTAATGTTGGTTGTATGTTTTCCGGGTATGTTTTGATGTTAAGAGTCATTGAGGAGATCTAGTTTTTGCAGAGATATTGTATCTGGGTCGACACTAATAATATGATGAAGCTATTTTGTTACAATCTCTGTGTTTAATCTGTTTAGTTATGGTAATGCAATGTTGCACTATACAAATAATGTCATGCTTCTTTGATGCAATACTTGCTTTACAATTATTGTTGTTGCAATGATGAATGTCTTGGTTGAACATTGCTTTAATACTATGTTGAATGCTTAAAGATATCTGTCCTAGCCGCAACCATCCTCCCTCATTCGGCGAAAACATGGTTTCGTCTGCTCTTCCTGGACGCCTCGAGTGAGACCTCATCTTCTCTGCAGGTGTTGTTGGGTGGGATAAATCCTGTTCGGACCGATGCTCATGAAGACTGCGGTATGTGTTGATAGTGAGTGGAACCCCTGCCAACTGACGTCGTGCTAACAACCATAGTTGTCCTCTTCAATCAACGATCCAAGTCCTGGATTAGTAGATCTGATTATCAACCCTATAATGGCATAGGCATGATTATAGTTTTGTTGTAGCTTGGAATGCTTTTGACTCTTAATTCTCATTGTCATTATGTTTATCATCAAAATTGAATATTTATCAAGACAAAATTGTAGATCCATCTAGACAATAAACATCATCAAAAATTAAGAATTAATACAAAGTCAAAGTATTTTGACTTTTGAATGAAAAGTATATCCCTTCCTAATAACGAATAAAAATAATTAATTTTGATAATTGAAAGAAAATACATCAACAATATCTATACAACTGAGATTCATAATTAAAAAATAATAATAATAATTGAAATCAAACTCTAATAATTTACAACATGCAGGTCAGACAATGTTTATCTTAAAAACAATGATATTATAATGCAATGTTTGATAATAGACATGGCCCATATCAATTTTTTGTTCTATTAAATACAGTGATATATTACAATGCAATATTTGATGATAAGCAGTAAGCACATCCCATATCAATTTTTTGTGCTTTTTTTATGTTTTGACACTAGGGAAAAGATTACTATGTACCACCAACTAGTAAAATACAAAAGTGACTCCACTTGGAAGAAACGATATTCTTTCTACCATTCAATTGTGAAGTAGTACATGGCATTGCCTCCATGTTTGGTCATAATAGACTGCATGACATCCACTCGGCACTCGTCCAAAGCCTTGTGAGTTCTGAGGAGAAATATCAAGCTCCATGGGTAGACAATTTTAAGGATGGCATGTGTGCCCAAATCCCAAACTTCAATTTATGTGATTGTTCATCCTGAAACAAAAATTACCCTTTCAAAATAAATAGATGAAGAAGCCAAATAAGGCATGTGCACTTTGCAATTCGTGATGGATATTTTTGAATGTCTCCTCTAATCTAAGTGTTTTGTGTTCAATAAATTCTAGATTTAAATATTGGATTTATTTATATGATATATCATTCTAATGCTCACGGAGTTGAAGAGTAGGATTGGAATTGAAATTAATGACTTACACTAATCTCAAAATAATGATATATCATATTGGATCTATGTTGATATCACAAAAAAAATCACAATTTGTGAGCTAGAGACTAGAAAAAACACAATATTTGACGAAGGGATGTAACACGGATTCATAAATTTTATTGATCAAGAAATACAAATTTAAAGAAAGGAAAAAAAGTCTTCACCTTCGAGTATACACCAAACTGTTTTGAATGTACTGTCACAGTGGACCAATTGTTATATGAGCTTGTCTTTGTGTGTTTTTTAACAGAAGGACTTCTTGCATTCTTAGCTTTGCACTAGCTTTTCTTGATGGCTTTTCAAGCACAAAGGGACTTTACCTTCTCTCTAGTTCATCCAGATGTTTAATGGTATGGGTGATTGT
Source organism: Larix kaempferi (assembly GCA_027924585.1). Taxonomy (NCBI): domain Eukaryota; kingdom Viridiplantae; phylum Streptophyta; class Pinopsida; order Pinales; family Pinaceae; genus Larix; species Larix kaempferi. The sequence continues at coordinate 4,129,244 of BSBM01001244.1, read as the reverse complement.
AGAAGCCTTGTCTTTATGAAAACATAGAAAACAATATCATTCTAATTAACAACAAGTACCATCTGTCATTGCTAACTGACCAATGGTGTAAATTCATTTTTCAAGCAGAAGAATCTTATGGTTCATGTATCAAATTTTCCCATATTTTAACAATTATGTTATAAATTCAAGAACTTTTGTCACTCATCTATACTTGTATTCAATGGAGGTTAGACCAATTTTTTTCAAATTTAGTACCTTTGTTACTTTAGGAAGGATGGCTCTCAACATGGAAAGCTTTTCATTCATTTTTTACCTTCTTTGTCTCTATGACAATATGTGAATCTCTCTTTGAGTTGAGTTTTTATGAGGCGTCTTTCTTGTACAAGTTATAGAATGAAGTAGAGAATTAAAGGAAGGTGTTTTAAATTCTGAACCATTTGGATCCGAGTTGTTGCGCTCCTGGAGGCCACCTTGCAAGGTTGAGTAAAATCTTGAATTTTTTAAGCCATGGATATTCTAGGAGTTGCCATGATCAACAGATTCTATCATGGCCCCAATTAGATTTCCAGACCAACCAATATCATGTGGTTGGGTAAATCAAGAAGAGCTATGAACCATGGGATCCAACATTGAAAATGTATAACCAGTTTGATCAAGCAAGGAAGTCATCCAACTCTCATCCATTTGTTGTAATGTACCAAGTAGTAGTGGTTTAAAGTTTTTAAATTAATGATTTGATGTTTCTGTTCACATGTAAAATTCTTGAATTTTCTTTTTTTTCTTTAAATAATTTTTAAATCCAAAAATAAAAAGCATCCTCCATGGATTTATGTCAAATCCAAAAAAAAAAAAATTTCAAACATTACAAAACTTACTATAAACATCATAAAAAATTAAGAATTAAAATATAAAGTCAAATTATTTTAATTTTGAATGAAAAGTATATCCTTGTCAAGGTGATTACATGAAGGTGATTACACCCATCTTTTAAAAAAATAATAATTAAAAACAATCTCTTTGGAAGTTAAATATACAAAGGTATCTTCTCTATGAAGTAAAAAGAAAAAAGACATCAGCTTTAACAAAGATCAACCATTAAAGACAATTATTTTTTAAATGTAAAGATAACAAGATATCTTTTGTATGAAGTAAAGTTACTTTTTTACTTTTATTAAAAACTTGTAATACTAAATAAATGTGAATACATCCCTTTTTTTTTTAACACATAAAAATATCGATACTTCATATTAAAGTATTGGAGGTTACATCAACACATACAGAAACCCAATCTGTCTCTAGGAACTTCCAAAAGGAACAGAGAGCAAGATAAACAACAACCACCCACACACCATGTGAAAAATAACAAGTAGGACAAACCGGTCCCCAAAGAAACAACAAATCATCGATCAGTCCAAAAGAGCCAAAAAAAACCGATCCGGACAGAAGAAGCAGAAATAATAACTGTAAAAAGAAAGCAAGAGAAAATAAATCCGCAGGCATTCCGAGATGCCAAAAAAAGAGAAAAAGCAACCTCTAAAATAACAAAAAAGGGCCTAGGAAGGGAATAAGTGCCCAAAACCCAGCTGCAAGACACCCGGGTCTGAACAGATCTCATAGTAGATGCGACCTTTTTGAGCCATCAGAGCTCTATGCAAAATCCCATCCGCGACATAATTATGTTCTCTAAAAATGTGTATGAAGGAATTCCATGGGTAGGAATCCAGAAGCAAATGAGTCTGATCCAACCAAGAAGAGAGAGCCAGAGCTCTGATAGAACCCATTCCAATAGCCCATTTGACGATGGTTGAAGCATCCTCAACAACCTGTTCAAAAAGGATATTTGCATGTTGAGCAAAAAAAAGAACCAACCAAAGTGCCAGTAATTCCCCCTTGGTATTGGAATGCATCCCTATTCATGGGTAAGGAAGGACTAATAATTAAAAACAAACAAGATATTATTATTTTTAGTGGTGAATGCACAAAGATTCCTTCTAAGTTTAGTAAAGTTAATTTTATGTTTCATAGACTACAGTTTTATGAGAATTGTTTTTAGCGCATTAAAAAATTGACTACAATGTACCAAATTAAAATATATTTAATTTAAAAATAATCACAAGCTTCAAACTTTTGATCAAACTCGAAGTAACAAGGCATAATTTCACTTAACGTTAAGCGCATCATTTTAAAAGATAGAGGCAAAGTAAATCAAATATATAGTACTCGAAAAGGACAGGAAAGCAGCGTGTCGACGACGGAGAGTTACCACTTTTGCATCCGTAGACCATCCGCAGAGATCAATATAATGCAGCAAAGGGCTTCAATTCGCCCAAGAGATCTCAGTGACATGGATTTTGTTATTGGGGTTAGATTTGAGTGACAGGGATATTGTAATTGGTGTTGGTTTGCATTCTCTCGTTGTTATGGTTGGATTTCACTGCTTGTGTGGGTATGGCGACACCAAAAGATCACATTGAATATATTAAAAAAACCAAATTTTCCCTTCATAACCCGCTTGCAGAAGATTTTCACCAAGCGGTGAAACATCTGTCTACTGAATTGTACAGCAAGGATGTGCATTTTCTTATGGAGCTCATCCAGGTAATTCACGGTTCAACCTATTTCATATTATCAAATAGGTTTTCAATACTTAAAAATGGTGTTTTTATTGCAGAATGCAGAGGATAACACCTATGCACCTGAGGCGCAACCTTCATTGGAATTTGTAATTACAAGTGAGGATATCTGTGAAGTGGGTGCTGCTGCCACACTGTTGGTGTGTAACAATGAGGTTGGATTTCAGAAACATAATATTGAGTCTATGAGCAGCATTGGATCCACAAAGAATAAAAGGGAAAGAGGTTCATTGGAGAAAAAGGGTTGGTTAGTGTATCAAGTTTCAGGTAATATAGTGTTTTATTAGTGCAATGGGTTGGTTAGTGTCTCAAGTTTCAGGTAGGAAGTTTCATGATATAGTTCTATTACGTATGTTATGTTATTTTTTACATATCTAATTATTTTTTTGCATTAAAGGGATTGTGTATAAGAGTGCATTCTTAATCACAAGCCAGCCTTGTATTTTTAGCAATGGATATAAGGTAAGATTCCACGATGTCCCTCCAACTGATGCAAACATATGATATATCATCTCAGAATGGATTGAGAGAAAACCAAGCATCGCCCAGCTTGAAGAAATGTATGGATGCAAACTTCCCACTATAGTTATAGTTCTACCTTTACGTCCTAAGAAGGTTGAAGCTGTGAAGAAAGAGCTCACCAGTATTCATCCCGAAGTTACTTTGTTCATGTCCAAGATAAAGAAGCTTTCAGTTGGTGAGTTTGATGTGGATCACAGTCTTAACAAAATTAATACAATCTTTGTTTCACAAGAGACATACTTCCAGAGTTCTAAGAGTGAAGACAGTGAAGCCTTCACCCTGCATCTGTCAGCTGAAGAAAATAAACGGTCCACAGGAAAATCGAGTTATTACATGTGGAGGCAAGGCTTTCCTGTAAAAAATGAGTTTAAAATTAAGCAGAGGAAGGACATGGGAAAATGGGAGATTACGCTTGTTTTACCCTTTGATAAACGCCTTATGAGAGGAATCATTGCAGCTCCCGGCATTTATGCTTTTCTGCCGATAGAAAGGGTAATTGGTTTTCCATTTGTAGTACAGGCAGATTTCTTACTGGTTATTTTTGACAACAAATGGAACCAGGGAATACTAGAGCATATTTCGTTCGCTTTCTGTGCAGCTTTTCATTTTTTCGTCTACGATGATTCGGTGTCTTCTTCCAAATGTCATTTTTATAAATACATCCCAGTTGAAAATCCTCATTACCCGCAGCTGGAACAGATCAGAAATGGTATTCATGGCCAGTTGAGAACGAAGGATACAATTTTTTGCGAATCCATCTTTGTTAACAAATATTTCAGTAGGCCAATAGAAACATGGACAATGCTTCCAATTTTTAGAAGCATTTTGGAAAGAGAAAGAGAACAAGGTCGGGAAAGCAGTCTGGATGCTTTCTTGGTGGGTGAAAACAAAATAGTCCATCCTTGCCTTGATCAGCCTGAGTTTTCTAATGTCTTGAATTTCTCGCACGTGGAAACTGTGTCATATAATTGGTATGCCGGTTGAATTCAATCGTGTGGTTGGGTACAAGGTCTATCTGAATATTTATATGTAGACCTTATTTGTTTTATTGCTGATTATTTGAAGGCTAGACTTTCAAGTCAGCTGCACACACTCCCTTCTTGAAGTATGTAAATTATGGTAACAACACAGCTTTGGAAAATGTAACAACTGATGAAGTGGGTACAAGAATATATTTTTCCTCAGAGCAATCACATATATGGTGGCTGAAAAAATGGTCTGAAGAGCTTCACAGTGCTGGAAAACGCTATTTCATGCCTGAATCCACCCAAAAGGCCATAGTAGGTTTGGATGGTAACAAAGGTAAGAAACTGTGCCAAGAGAATATCCTAAAATTACACAACTTTCTATCTCAATCTTTGCTGAGCAACTATGGAAGGTTGTAAAATATTCAACATACAAGAAACTTGTTATCAATGTTGCACATTGTTCTATTGTTCTTATGTGAATAATTAGCTTGGTGTGGAATATGTGTTGAGCCTTTGCTCGGATATTCCTATAGTTTATGAGCGAGGTATTGTCAAACAATGTGGTCATCTAAAGATCCTCATCCCTGCATTAATCTGTGGGTGGGCCAAGTTAATGGGAAGTAATCCATGGGTTGGGCAAAATTTTGTTGCACTTTCTGAAGATTATCTTACGTTACCTCATGCATGAGGTTTGACAAGTGCAGATAAAGATTTAGTTTCATTCGTTAAAGTACAGCTTGGTGCATTACACATTCCAGAGCTAATCCCGCTAGATATTTCTTTTACTTTTCGTCATTTGGCTAAGGAGAATGCATTTTTTCTTCTGGAATAGATAAATGACCAGGAACTACCACGCTGTTTTAAACAGAGTATATCACAACTCTTCTGATCCTCAAATACCTTTAAATATTAACATGATTTTAATTCCGCTGTGTCTTATATTTATACATCTGGATATGCATCCTTTTATATTATGAGAATGTTTATTTAGTAATTATGGGGCCAATTGCCCAGTTTTAGCATTATGTTCTCTCCATCATGCTGGTATGATGGGAGGGGACATTACACCTTCCCAAATGAACTTAAAAATTCATTTACAGACCCCAGACAAAATGGTCTTTGGAATATTGCACATGGAAAGTCAATAAACTGCTAAATTCTATAGCACTGATTTAGCAAGGGTGAGGCGACCCCCTAAAGAAAGCCATTTCCAGCACCAATGGCTAATTCTTTTGTCGAATCTTTGCAGAAGCCACCTCTAATATTGTTTAAAATAACAGTTTGGCTTGATAAAGAACCCCAGATGTGTAGTACCATCCTCCAAACACTTGCAGTTGAAAGGAAGAGAGAGTTTGATTTGATCCAGTATATCCTCCTCCACCTCCTAGAAGAGTAGAACCGATTTTTCTTTACTTATGAGCATGCCCGAGGCTTTACAAAACAGATCCAAAATGGTTTTTTTCTCCACCCATTCCACCAAATAACCCCCACCATATATCATGACATCATCCACAAATAACGTATGTGTGACCACAATGTGAAGGGCAGCCAAGATTCCCATAATTTTCTAATCAGACCGACCTCTAATAATAAGCTTGATGAGGCCCTCAATGACTAGGATAAAGATAAGAGGAGATAGGGGGAAACCCTGCCTTAACCCACGAGAGCTTTTAAAGAAATCAGAAATAGTACAATTAATAATTACAGCAAAATTTACCTATGATACACATGCCATGATCCTTTTCATAACCGCCCATGGGAGCCCAATCTGAATCAATATTAACTTTAGAAAAGACCAGTCCCCTTGGTCATATGCCTTCACAAGATCTAGTTTCAGCAAAATTGCCTTTAAGTGATGAGTTTTTATAGAGTGAAAGGCCTCCTGAGCCACCCCCACAACATCTAAAATTTGTCGGTCAGGAAGAAAACCAAATTGCTCTTTTGAAATGAATTTCAATAGACCAAGCTTCAGTCTAACAACAATGATTTTAGCAATGACTTTATAAATTAAATTACAAAGAGAAATCGGACGAAAATCATTGAAACTTTCAGGATGAGAAGACTTGGGAATGAGAGTCAGAAAAGTGGAATTGATCGCACCTGAAACCAACCCCAAAAGTATGGATTCCTCCACCGCTAGAAGAATATCCTGGCCCATAATATCAAAAAAAATAAGGAATAATTCTACACACCAACCATCCGGGCCCGGAATTTTATCCTTGGAAAAACCTTTAAGGACCATCTCAACTTCAGACAGATTCACCGGTGCGAAAATCCCATTTCCTTCCTCCTCAGTAAATATCCGCGAATACTCTCTAACAAGCTTGAATTGTTCCAACAAAGAAGTTGAACGAGGATCCTGGAAAATGTTGTGAAAGTGAAGGACCGCAGCCGAGTGCACCTCCTTTTAAGAGTATATTTTTCTCCCATCATGATAATTCAGTTCCCAGCTAGCATTTTGGTTTTTCCGAGAGTCCGCAAATTTGTGAAAAAAAATAGTATTGTTGTCCCTCACCTTTATCTAGAGTGCACGACTCTTCAATATCCAGGTTTCCTCCTGGAATTTCAAATGATTTAACTTTATACCTTCCAGCTCACATAGTTTGATATAGGCTGGACCTTGGATAGGAGAAAAACGGTGGGCAGCTATGATGGCTTCAATCTCATCTTCAACTGAAGAAAGTTCCAATGCCAATTGTTCCTTATGATTCCTTTCCCAAGCTATGATGCAAGATTTGAGGCATTTTAATTTTTTTACTAGACTATCCATAGAAGAGACACCATCTGCAACCACAAGATTGTTCCAAAATTCAGTTACCTCCCCACAAAAACCTTGACTAGAAAGCCAAGAGGAATTGAACTTGAAAGGATAAGTTTCTTTATTGTTACCCATGTTGAATTGAAAGAAGATGGGAACATGGTCACTAATTCAAATGTCCTGTGACCAGGATCTAAATTTCGAGAACCTGGCCAGAAGATTATCCGCAATTAAGTAACGATCCATCCTTTTTGCAACGAAATCCTCACCTTGACGACTATTTCTCCAAGTAGGAGATAAGGGAAAAGGAACAATACCAACCAAATCACTGGAAGAGAACATGTTTTGAAAGAAAGAGATGAGGGGATCCGATTGAGCATGTCGTCCCCATACTTCACCAACTGACCAGGTGAAGTTTAAATCTCCAGTAGGAATAAGATTTTCTAGGTTTAACAAATTGCTTGAACAAACCGCCTCCCAAAATGATCGCTTTTCCGTATAGGGCCCATAACAATTAATGAAATTTAACTCCACATCGAACCCAACCAAATGACCAGAGAGAAGGATCCCTACCTTACTCACATATGGACATAAATTTAAAACCTGAGGAATCCAGGCAGCTAAACCCCCCCAGAAATTCCATCCACACTGATAGCACAAATTTTCCAGTTTGGTAAAAAAACACGAGCTTTCAACTCCAAGACAATTTTTTCTTGGAGCATAACAATGTCAAGATTATGTAAGAGAAGAACATGTAGGAGGGAAAGCTGTTTAGGGATTCCCCCCACTCCCCGCACATTCAAATAAAGACATATAATTTCTTCACACTACCAAGGGCTTTAATTCCTCTAAGCGCCCCAAAATCAGAAGAAGGAGAATCACTGATGATGCCCGACGAACTAGCAAGCTGGAAAACCTGTTCCCCTTTAGAAGAACCCTTCCGAGCACTACGAGTTTTCAAGGGAGAAAGGTCCGTAGCTAGACCACCAACCCTGGAAACCTGAACTAGTATTTTTTGGAAGAGACTCAGAAGACAGATCAGAATCCTTCCCCACCTCCAAAGACACATCACGGTTCTTGTGGAAAACCGAGATGGGTTTCTTCTTAACAACTTCAGAGAAAGAGGGTACATGAATGCATCTCAGTTGTTCCATAGAAGTAAAATATGCATCCTATGAAGGATTTACATCTAACGGCTGAGAATACCCTAAAGGAGTAGGAGAGATAACCACCAACGCCGACAACGGGTCCCAAGTAACAGGGGAAGATTTATTGACATCAGAGGAAATTTGGATAGTATCATTTGGAGATATATTCCTGGAAACATCCTCCTCACTTGAAACATGTATATTAGAGGACGAAGTAGAATCGTTGGGGCCCACCAAAATCCTAGGTGAGGACACATCAGAGATGGATAAGGCATTCAGAGCAGACCTTACAGAAGGATGTGACAACCCATTTGTAGGAAGAGTACCGCCAATTACCGGACGACCAGACTCATCTTTTTTTTGTTCTAAGGAAATAATAAAAGCTTTTTCATATTCATTCAAAGAATGAGAAAAGGATGGGTCATATAATTGGAGCTTACCCAGAATATCCGAAGCAACATAAACAGGAGGGAAAATACAGTTGGAGAAACCATCCAGAGCACCCGCCGCATCAAGTTCACGATCAGTGTAATCATCTGAAGACCAAAAAGCCTCCCCATCCTCAGCATAAGACTCATCCAAACAAACTTTCAGCCCCTTGCAGTTAGCCAAAGGTGCCCAACCTCCTTATAGTTGGAGCAACAGAACGGTATGCTCCAGTAGTCAATAATTTGAGTAAACTGACGACCCCTCTAGTCAATATGAAGGAAGTCAATAAGACCAAGAGACATGTCAACCTCAACCAGTATGCGCCCAATGCGCTTGTCCACCCCGTTGAACACTTCCTTTCCCAAATGAAGAAAACGGCCCAACCGATTGCCCACAGCCTCAAAAGCCTCCTATTTCCACATAGCCAAGGGAAAACCAAGTAACAACACCCACAAGTGCTTCATTCGAATAGTGGATCGATAAGGATCAAAATCGGTATGCCACCGTTGAAGCATGAGGGTGCTCGTCCCTTTAAGCCAAAGGTGACCCAGAATCAATGAAGCATAGGCTTCCTCCCAAAATTTAAAACTTAACCATCCTTTTGACAATATAGAAACTGTGCGCACATAATCCAAAATGGGAGACCAAGTTTGTGTGACCCATTTCACAATGTCCTTCCGGTGCATGGCATTATAATTAAACTTCCCCACCAAAGAAGTCATGTTAAGCTCAACAAGGTCGTCCAAGTCCATGTCACGGCCAAAATTAAGCCAATGTTCCCCATGGCTCTTGTTCAACTTTCACTGCCAATTGTTGGGTCTGATAAACTGATGGGCAACAGGCATGGCCGAGACCCCAAAACAACGCCCATTCTCGCCACCTTCTTCGGAAAGAGAGGTAGCAACCGAAGCTGATTTATTAGATGCCGAAGTGGCACCTAGAAGACCATCACCCAAAACCGAATATTTCTTATCCAATGGACCTTTATCGATAGCTGGAGGTGGACAGTGTCGAGCCTTCTTTGCATGAACACCACCTATGACAGCCGCTTTCTTACCCTTTAGCAATTCCTTGTAATAGGAATTCGACCGCAAGATGTCGTTTTCCTCTATCTAGTAATCCATTTCCGTAGGGGGCAGTAAGCCCGGACCGCTAGGTGTTATCACCTTCCCCATCTAAAGAATAGGTAGGGTGAAGAGGTTCGGACCATTGTTAAGGTTTGACAAAAAAACCCTCTCAAAATCTTGCCAGCCAACCAATAAGAAAAAAAACGAGTCGGAGAGAGATTTACCAGGGAAACAAATGTAAGAAACGGGACGTCAAGCCGGAAAATGCTTTACCAGGAAGATGCAAGATGTAAATACTAGGGCATGGAGACCGAAATTTGTGAAACTGACACCCACGACCCCCCAGATAGTGCTGAAAACATTGGTTCGGACCAAAGGGTGAGCCGTTCCAAAACAATGATGATTCACCGAGAATACGGGGAGGGTTTAACTATAACCCAGAAACAAAAACACAATCATCGACTAACAAGAACCAACGGGGCTGGAAATAGCCTTACCAGGGAAAAATGAAATGAAAAAGGTCAGGGATTGCAAAAAATGACACCCACAACACCCCAATCTGCACCCAAATGGGTGAAATCCCACTTCCGAGCACACCGCACTGAACCCACAAAACGAACTGGTGCAATAATCGTAGAAGCAGAAAAAAACCTTAACCGGTGGTCCTGAGCCTATTGAAGAGAAAGGTTAAAAGGGGAACCAAATAAGAAATAAAACCAGTGTGAAAACCGAAGCAGTCTAAGTTTGGTAGTCACAGATAGAAACTGTCTCCAACACACTGTAACATCATGTGAGCAAACTGACCGATCCCATACCTGTCAAGAAACCCTAAAAGTCGTTCATCCTAGCTCCACTCCCTCATGGTGGTTATATATTCTATTGAGCTTAGATGTTTAAGCACCATTATGAGTTTGTTATAATTGATTATTCAAAATATATCTTATATAGATATTGCATATTAAAAAGATCACAAAATAGTATTTAAGAATGTAATTAATTTGTAAAGTTAGATTCGATTATTTTTTTAATTTTGTTAATTTTAAAAGTTTAATTTCTTTTTGTTACTTAAGTTTGATTTTTATTTATTTTTTAGTGGTACCAGTGAGGCATGGGTTATTTATTGATCTTGATGGAAACATAAAATTCACTTACTCATGATGGAAACATAGTATTTAAGAATATAATTCATTTGTAAAATTAGATTTGATTATTTTTTAACTTTTCTTTTTTTAATTTTAAAAGTTTAATTTATGTTTGTATTTTTTTTTGCTAGTTTGTATGTGACATGCGGAGATAACCCCAAGTCTAAGGAACCATGAACTAAGGTTATCAAAGCCGTAAAAATCACCTATGTATTTCACTCGACCTAGGGCACACCAACCCTTAACATGGACGACTTTTTAAGTGTCTCCTCTCAACAACCTTGCGGGGTTCTAACTTGAATCGCCATGTAGAACAAAACCTGTTGAAACCATCTGTTCCAGCGGGATTCAACAAGTTTAATTTATGTTTGTTACTAAAGTTTTATTTATTTTTGGGTGGTAAGAGTGGAGGAAGGGGGGGGGTTCTTTATTGATCCTGATAGAAACATAAAATTCACCTACTTGTGGCAGGTTAGAATATCCACTTAAAATTCACCTACTCGTGGGGGTTCTCAACACTTTTGTATTTCCAGGACAAACTTAGATAGATGGATCATCCCCAAGGAGAGGGCCTTCAACTTAACTCAATAAAAGTTGGCATATAAACATGATGACCCACCTAAAATTAAGGGTGGGCCACTGCCCCCTCATTGGCGTTCGCAAGCTTTTCACTCCGCTCTTTAAAGAGGTGACATTATCGTATAATACACCCTAGGGCATATCTAAAAAGTTCGTTATAAGGATCTTGCAAGGGTTCCTAACTAGTTATTCAACCGACCTAGTTATTCCAATAGATGAAAGAACACACTCAAAATGACTACTATATATTCTTCTTACCTTTAGTGCGTAGATCAATCCCACACCACAAACATATATCCAAGCGAGTATCGAGGGAATCAAACCTCTTTGAACCATATAAAAGATACCGCAACGTATATAACGCGCCTGAATCAACACCGAAGGAGAAGGAAATTCCCCATTCCTATGACCGATCTTATTTTTAAGGATTAGTTGTTGGAGGAGCAACATAGGATGAAAAAATTCCACTACATTCACCAGCATATCATGAAGGATCATGATTCTAGTAATGGTAAGGAGTAGTTGAGTAGGATGTACCTGCTCCATCTTGGGAGGTAAATCTTGATGAATCATAGAAATTGGATGGGACATGAGGTTTTCCATACGAAGAAGGACCCAATGAGGGATTTTGACCACCATAGTGGGTATGATGTGTCCCATGAGTAATTGAGGGATGTAGTTGGTCCTGGGGGTGGAAGTATATTATACAAAACCTATAACCCCATCAACATCGCGGGATTCCCCTAGGGGGTCGAGATGTGAAGAACCAACACAAGGGGCATTGAGTAAAATGGTGTATAGCCAAATTGGGCATAGATAAAGTTGTACTATTAAGCAATCATGATAGCTTCCTCTTCCGTCCTAGGTCATTCTGAAGTGACTTATTAAACGATGATAGGAAGTAAGGACTTTCAAAACCAATCAAGGAAAATAGAATCGTTAAGCTTGATAATTTTTCACAAGATCCTTCTTTGGTGACATTTATGGATGTGATCCATGATATGGGTAGCAATATTCTGATGACATGATAAAAGGATCTCCATGTTAGAAAAACATGATCGCAGAGCAATAAAAATAAACAAGATCCAAATATAAATCACATCAACATAATACAAGAGAGACACCAATATAACGTGGTTCACCCAAGATGGGCTACGTCCACAGAGAAATTACCAGTCCTTTTATTTTATACCATCCAACAAATGAAGGGATACAACCTGCAACACATCCACTGCAACTTCCTCTTCACTCTCTCTCAATCTCTCTTACACAATCACAAAGATCTTTACAATGCTACAATACCTTACACAGTCGTATTACAAAGTATTCTTTTTAAAGGGGAATTAGCATGTAAAAATACCATGGGATACCCAAAACCATGGGCCCGTAATTTGTTGGCCAACAAAAAAACCCAAAAAATTTCTTTCGGGGGTGTTGACCCCTGAACCCTCGTTGGGGACCTGCTGGCCCCCAAACCAAGGGGGATGGTCCCCCCAAGACCCCCGTGGGGATGAGTGTATAGTCCACCAACACGTCATATAAAACTAGGGTATAAACATAGCTAAAACAAAATCTCTGAATCAACAAGATCAGGCTCAACAACCAACAATCTCCCACTTGGATACTGATCACAACAAACCCACCGTTGATGCACTTGCTGGACTATGATCTTAACCTTGAACCTAGAAAATTTCTCATCTTCACCTTCACGCTAGAAGACCAACAGAAACCGTGCAGGAACTCAGTTTCTCTATGGTTACTAACTTTGTCAACATGTCTGCAGGATTCTCGCTAGTATGTATCTTTTCCAGCTTCAATAGTTCATCTTCCACAACAAAGCGTATGAAATGGTACTTGAGATGTATATGTTTAGTATTAGAATGGAAGGTTGAGTTCTTTGCAAGATGAATGGCACTCTGGATATCAATATACAACCTGATATCCTCCTGCTTCTTACCCAATTCCTCCATGAATCTCTCCAACCAAATCATCTCTTTACTAGCCTCTGTAGCATCAACATACTCTGCTTCCGTTGTTGAAAGTGCAACAACATTTTGCATATTTGAAATCCAACTTACTGTTGTTCCACCTACAATAATTACATACCTTGTGGTGCTCCTCCTGTTGTCTTTATCACCTGCCATATCTGCATCAACATATCCATATAGAACAGTGTTTGAACTTCCAAAACATAATTCATGAGTGGCAGTACCTCTCAAATACCCGAGAATCCACTGTACTACCTTCCAATGTTCTTTACTTGGATTTTTCATATACCTTCTCACAACTCCCACCGCATGTGCAATATCTATTCTTGTGCACATCATGGCATACATCAAGCTGCCAACTACTGATGAATAGAGAACCCTGGACATGTAATCTATCTCTTCTTGTGTCTTGGGACACATATCCTTACTTAGTTTGAAATGGTTGGACAAAGGTGTACTAACTAGTTTTGCATTCTGCATTCGAAACCTCTCCAACACCTTTTGTATGTACTCACCCTAAGACAATGTCAATTTGTGATTTTGTATGTCTCTTGTTATTCTCATGCCAAGGATTTGCTTTGCAGCACCCAAATCATTCATCGCAGATGAATTAGTTAACTTCCTTTTGAGCACATTTATATCCTGCATGTTAGACTCTGCAACAAGCATGTCATCTACATACAATAACAAGATAATATATCTTCCATTATCTAACCTCTTGAAATAAACACAATGGTCATAATGACATCTACTATAACCTTGTTCTATCATAAACCTGCCAAATTTCAAATACCACTTCCTTGGATCTTGCTTCAGGCCATACAAGATCTTCTTCAACTTGCATACCAAATTCTTCTTTCCTTTGACCTCATACCCTTGTGGCTTCTACATATAAATTTCTTCCTCCAAAAACCCATGGAGAAAGGTTGTTTTTACATCTAATTGTTGAAGATCCAAATCTTCTACCACCACTAGACTTAAAATAGTCCTAATTGAAGTCATTTTAACAACAGGAGAAAATATTTCATCGAAATCTATACCTTTCATCTGTGAAAACCCCTTTTACAACAAGTTTGTCCTTGTACCACTTCTTGCCTCCATCTTCTTCCTTCAACCTATAAACCCATTTGTTCTACAATGTTATTTTACCTGCAGGAAATTGAACCAAATCCCAAGTCTGGTTTCTCACCAATGAGTCCATCTCCTCATTCATTCCTTGCTCAAACTTCTTTTTAGTTTCCACCTACTTTGCTTCTTCATAACATTCTGGTTCACTAGAATCAATCATCAATAAATAATACTGTGAAGGAGAGTATCATTCAGGAGATCTACTTAACCTAGTATATCTTCTAGTGATTTGAAGGAGTTTGAGGTACCTGCTATTGTTCTTGATTTTCTGGCACTTTTGGAACTTCATTTTCTTTTATTTCATGAAGCACTGTGTACTCTGTGTTTTCCTTTTCTTGTTTCTTTCCCTGGAACTGATCTTTATACATGACCTTTTCATTGAATACCACATCTCTACTCCTAATTATTTTGTTACTTTCATAATCCCATAAGCAATAACCAAAATCATCAACCCTGTATCCAATAAAGGTACATTTCTTGGAGTTATCCTCAAGCTTTGTTCTATCTTCTTTATCAATATGGAAAAATGCTTGATAACCAAAAGTTCTTAGAAATGAGTAGTTTACCTTTTTACCTGTCCATGCCCCCTCTGGAATACCATCATCCAAATCACTTGAAGGCCCTCTGTTTATTAAGTAAACAACAATATCTATAACATCTGCCCAAAATTGTAAGGGCAACCCTGCATGCAATATCATACGCCTTGCACGCTCCATGATTGTTTTGTTCATCCTTTCTGAAACACCATTTTCTTGTGGTGTTCATTGGACTGTATTCTCTCTATGAATTCCATGGTATGAACAGTAAATATCAAACTCCTTGTCATAGTATTCACCTCCATTATCATATCTGGGACACTTCAACCTTTTTTCTGTCTCATTCTCAACCAAAGCTTTCCACTTCTTAAAAGTAGCAAAGACATAATATTTTTTTTTAATGCAATAAACCCAAGTTTTCCTAGTTGCATCATCAATAAATGTAACATAATAATGAGAGCCACCAAGAGTTTGTACCTTAGCTGGTCCCCATACATCTATATGCACAAGCTCTAACTTTTCATTCTTCTTTTGTTTCCCAACCCTGAGAAATCTGACTCTCTTAAATGTTTTCCATAAACACAGTTCTCACAGAATTCCAAACTTACATGCTTCAGATCTGGCAACAACTTCCTTGAGTGGAGAATATGCATCCCCTTCTCACTCATGTGGCCAATCCTATGATTCCACAATGTTGTATATGTTCCTATGGAAGCTAAAGATATAGAACAATCAATATTATGAGGACATAAATACAACATACCTATCCTGTCTCCTTTTTCTATCACCATCGATTTTTCTAAGAGTTCTGGCGATTTTTTTTTAGGTTCCATGGACATAAGAGATCATCATTTTTTTCAACTTCATTTTTCTTCTAATATTTTGGGGTCTTACCAACATTTTGAAATGCCTTCTTAACTTTCCATTCCTTGTAACCCCTATTCTGGAAACTTTTGATAAAGTGTTGCCTTTCTTGCTCAAGTTGTTCATTATCTGAGATTCTGAGGGTTCTAGTAACCAACGTGTTGATAACACCTATTTTCTAGGAAAGGTGATGATGGGATTGAGCATGGAGGTATTGCTAAGAGTGGGTTTATTTACAGAAGACTTGATGAGCTAGGGTGTCATCTCCTCGTCTAGAAATGCAGACATTTAAAAAAGGGATGGATCCATGTTCTTGTAATTCCATCATGAATTGGATAGATCCACATTATTCTAATTCCAACATGCAAATATTTCAACATTTCTCTGAGTCCTCTTTGGTTCTGATGATGGACTGTGTATCACAGATCTATAACGTCGATGATTTATTCTGGAACACAGTGCATCTGAAAAAGATTAACAAACCAACACACTATGAAAACCTAAAAAAAGATATATTTATATAATATAATTAGTAATTACATTATATGTGTATACTAATATTTTTTATGAAAACAATTATTATATAATAACAAGGGAGAAAGATGCAAGCAACTAATTCCCTTCCAATTAGAAAGTGCATCGATGGAACACATGAAGGATTTGTTGCATTGGATTGCCATTGAAAGTTGAATTTTGATGCATAGTGCATTGAGACCTTCGCATGCTTGTGCATGAGACTTTTTTGTGAATATTTGGTGGGAGCATCTTGCTTGGAGAAAACTATTATGTGGAACTTCTTGCAAGAGGTCATGAATTTTATGTTTGAATTTTTCTTTTGGGTTATGTTTGAATTTACATGACAAGATGGCTTATTGTCAATTGTTGTGTAGCACTCACTTTCAAACTTAAAAAAACTCTAGTAAGATTGATTTCCAAGCATCCCTTCATCGATCTGCGATCAACGCACCATAGTTGTCCTCTTCAATCAACAATCCAAGCCCTTGATTAGCAGTTCTGATTATCAACCCTATAATGGCATAGGCATGATTATAGTTTTGTTGTAGCTTGGAATGCTTTTGACTCTTAATTCTCATTGTCATTATGTTTATCATCAAAATTGAATATCTGTCAAGACAAAATTGTAGATCCATCTAGACAATAAACATCATCAAAAATTAAGAATTAATACAAAGTCAAAGTATTTTGACTTTTGAATGAAAAGTATATCCCTTCCTAATAACGAATAAAAATAATTAATTTTCAAAACTGAAAGAAAATACATCAACAATATCTATACAACTAAGATTCATAATTGAAAAAAAATAATAATAATTGAGATGAAACTCTAATAATTTACAACATGCAGCTCAGACAATGTTTATCCTAAAACCAATGATATTACAATGCAGTGTTTGATAATAGACATGGCCCATATCAATTTTTTGTTCTATTAAATACAGTGATATTACAATGCAATATTTGATGATAAGCAATAAGCACATCCCATATCAAATTTTTGTGCTTTTTTATGTTTTGACACTAGGGAAAAGATTACTATGTACCACCAACTAGTAAAATACAAAAGTGACTCCACTTGGAAGAAACGATATTCTTTATACCATTCAATTGTGAAGTAGTACATGGAATTTCCTCCATGTTTGGTCATAATAGACTGCATGACATCCACTTGGCACTCGTCCAAAGCCTTGTGAGTTCTGACGAGAAATCTCAAGCTCCATGGGAAGACAATTTTAAGGATGGCATGTGTGCCCAAATCCCAAACTTCAATTTATGTGATTGTTCATCCTGAAACCAAAATTACCGTTTCAAAATAAATAGATGAAGAATCCAGATAAGGCATGTGCACTTTGCAATTTGTGATGGATATTTTTGAATGACTCCTCTAATCTAAGTGTTTTGTGTTCAATAAATTCTAGGTTTAAATATTGGATTTATTTATATGATATATCATTCCAATGCTCACAAAGTTGAAGAGTGGGATTGGAATTGAAATTAATGACTTACACTAATCTCAAAATAATGATATATCATATTGGATCTATGTTGATATCACAAAAAAAATCACGATTTGTGAGCTAGAGACTAGAAAAAAAACAATATTTGACGAAGGGATGTAATACGGATTCCAAAATTTTATTGATCAAGAAATACAAATTTAAAGAAAGGAAAAAAAGTCTTCACCTCCGAGTACACACCAAATTGTTTTGAAAGCACTGTCACAGTGGACCAATTGTTATATGAACTTGTCTCTGTGTGTTTTTTAACAGAAGGACTTCTTGCATTCTTAGCTTTGCACTAGTTTTTCTTGATGGCTTTGCAAGCACAAAGGGACTTTACCTTCTCCTCTATCTAGTTCATCCAGATGTTTAATGGTATGGGTGATTGTAGAAGCCTTGTCTTTATGAAAACATAGAAAACAATATCATTCTAATTAACAACAAGTACCATCTGTCATTGCTAACTGACCAATGGTGTAAATTCATTTTTCAAGCAGAAGAATCTTATGGTTCATGTATCAAAATTTCCCATATTTTAACAATTATGTTATAAATTAAAGAACTTTTGTTACTCATCTATACTTGTATTCAATGGAGGTTAGACCATTTTTTTTCAAATTTAGTACCTTTGTTACTTTGGGAAGGATGGACCTCAACATGGACAACTTTTCATTCATTTTTTACCTTCTTTGTCTCTATGACAATATGAGAATCTTTCTTTGAGTTGAGTTTTTATGAGGTGTCTTTCCTGTACAAGTTGTATAATGAAGTAGAGAATTAAAGGAAGGTGTTTTAAATTATGAACCAACCATTTGGATCCCGAGTTATTGTGCTCATGGAGGCCACCTAGAAAGGTTGAGTAAAATCCTGAATTTTTTAAGCCATGGATATTCTAGGAGCTTCCATGATCAACAGATTCTATCATGGCCCCAATTAGATTTCCAGACCAACCAATATCATGTGGTTGGGTAAATCCGGAAGAGCTATGAACCATGGGATCCAACATTGAAAATGTATCACCAGTTTGATAAAGCAAGGAAGGCATCCAACTCTCATCCATTTGCTGCAATGTCCCAAGTAGTAGTGGTTTAAAGTTTTTAAATTAATGATTTGATGTTTCTGTTCACATGTAAAATTCTTGAATTTTCTTCTTTTTTCTTTAAATAATTTTTAAGTCCATAAATAAAAATCATCCTCCATGGATTTATGTCAAATCCAAAGTTTACTCCACCAATAGAAAAACTAATTTTTCTTTTTCAAAAAATAGAAAATATATTTTTGAATTTTCAAAAAATCAATTTAAAAGTTATTTTTTTCACAAACATTACAAAACTTACTATAAACATTATCAAAAATTAAGAATTAAAATATAAAGTCAAATTATTTTAATTTTTTAATGAAAAGTATCACAACTTAAAAGTACATCCTTGTCAAGGTGATTACATGAAGGTGATTACACCCATCTTATACAAAATAATAATAATTAAAAACAATCTCTTTGGAAATTAAATATAACAAGGTATCTTCTCTATCAAGTAAAAAGAAAAAAGACATCATCTTTAACAAAGATTAACAATTAAAGACAATTTTTTTTAAAAGTAAAGATACCAAGATACCTTTTGTATCAAGCAAAGTTAATTTTTTACTTTTATTAAAAACTTGTAATACTAAATAAATGTGAATACATCCCTTTTTTTTAACACATAAAAATATCGATGCTTCATATTAAAGTATTGGAGGTTACATCAACACATACAGAAACCCAATCCATCTCCAGGAACTTCCAAAAAGAACAGAGAGCAAGATAAACAACAACCACCCACACACCATGTGAAAAATAACAAGTAGGACAAACTAGTCCCCAAAGAAACAACAAATCATTGATCAGTCCAAAAGAGCCAGAAAAAAAACCAATCCAGACAGAAGATGCAGAAATAAAAACTGTAAAAAGAAAGCTAAGAAAATAAATACGTAGGAATTCCAAGATGCCAAAAAAGGAGAAAAAATAACATCTATCTGCTGAATTATACAGCAAGGATATGCATTTTCTTATGAAGCTCATCTACGTAATTCACGATTCAACCTATTTCAGATTATCAAATAGGTTTTCAATACCTAAAAATGGTGTTTTTATTGCAGAATGCAGAGCATAACACCTATGCACCAGAGGTGAAACCTTCATTGGAATTTGTAATTAGAAGTGAGGATATCTGTGAAGTGGGTGTTGATGCCACACTGTTGGTGTGTAACAATGAGGTTGGATTTCAGAAACATAATATTGATTCTATGTGCAGCGTTGGATCCACAAAGAAGAAAAGGGAAAGAGGTTCATTGGAGAAAAAGGGTTGGTTAGTGTATCAAGTTTCAAGTGATATAGTGTTTTATTAGTGCAATGGGTTGGTTAGTGTCTCAAGTTTCAGGTAGGAAGTTTCATGATATAGTTCTATTACGTATGTTATGTTATTTTTTACATATCTAATTTTTTTTTGCATTAAAGGGATTGGGTTTAAGAGTGCATTCTTAATCACAAGCCAGCGTTGTACTTTTAGCAATGGATATAAGGTAAGATTCCATGATGTCCCTCCAACTGATGCAAACATAGGATATATCATCCCAGAATGGATTGAAAGAAAACCAAGCATCGCCCAAGTTGAAGAAATGTATGGATGCAAACTTCCCGTTACAATTATAGTTCTACCTTTGCGTACTAAGAAGGTTGAAGCTATGAAGAAAGAGCTCACCAGTATTCATCCCGAAGTTATTTTGTTCATGTCCAAGATAAAAAAGCTTTCAGTTGGTGAGTTTGATGTGGATCCCAATATTAACAAAATTAATACAATCTATGTTTCACAAGAGACAGACTTCCATAGTTCTAAGAGTGAAGACAGTGAAGCCTTCACCCTGCATCTGTCGGTTGAAGAAAATAAACGGTCCATAGGAAAATCCAGTTATTACATGTGGAGGAAAGTCTTTCCTATAAAAAACGAGTTTAAAATTAAGCAGAGGAAGGACATGGGAAAATTGGCGATTACGCTCGCTTTACCCTTTGATAAACGCCTTACCAGAGGAATCATTGCAGCTACCAGAATTTATGCTTTTATGCCGATAGAAATGGTAACTGGTTTTCCATTTGTAATACAGGCATATTTCTTACTGGTTATTTTTTACAACAAATGGAACCAGGGAATACTAGAGCATATTCCATTCGCTTTCTATGCATCTTTTTGTTTTCTTTTTCTACGATGATTCGGTGTCTTCTTCCAAATGTCATTTTATAAATACATCCCAGTATCAGAAATGGTATTCATGCCCAGTTAAGAACGAAGGATATAATTTTCTATGAATCCATCTTTGTTAACAAATATTTCAGTAGGCCAATAGAAACTTGGACAATGCTTCCAATTTTTAGAAGCATTTTCGAAAGAGCAAGAAAACAAGGTCGGGAAAGTAGTCTAGATGCTTTCTTGGTGGGTGAAAACAAAATAGTCCATCCTTTCCTTGATCGGCTTGAGTTTTCTAATGTCTTGAATTTCTCGCACGTGGAAACTATGTCATATTATAATTGGTATGCCGGTTGAATTCAATCGTGTGGTTGGGTACAAGGTCTATCTCAATATTTATATGTAGAACTTCTTTGTTTTATTGCTAATTATTTGAAGGCTCGACTTTCAAGTCACCTGCAAACACTCCCTTCTTGAAGTATGTAAATTATGGTAACAACACATCTTTGGAAAATGCAACAACTGATAAAGTGGGTACAAGAATATATTTTTCATCAGAGCAATCACATATATGGTGGCTGAAAAAATGGTCTGAAGAGCTTCACAGTGCTGCAAAATGCTATTTCATGCCTGAATCCACCCAAAAGGCCATAGTAGGTTTGGATGGTAACAAAGGTAAGAAACTATGCCAAGATAATATCCTAAAATTACACAACTTTCTATCTCAATCTTCGCCGAGTAACTATGGAAGGTTGTAAAATATTCAACATACAAGAAACTTGTTATCAATGTTGCACACTGTTCTATTGTTCTTATGTGAATAATTAGCTCGGTGTGGAATATGTGTTGAGCCTTTGCTCAGATATTCCTATCGTTGATGAGCGACGTATTGTCAAACAGTTTGGTCATCTAAAGATCCTCATCCCTGCATTAATCTGTAGGTGGGCCAAGTTAATGGGAAGTAATCCATGGACTGGGAAAAAATTTTGTTGCACTTTCTGAAGATTATATTACGTTACCTCCTTGTGAATGGGGTTTGACAAGTGCAGGTAAAGATTTAGTTTCATTCTCTAAAGTACAACTTGGTGCATTACACATTCCAAAGCTAATCACGCTATATATTTCTTTTACTTTTCGTCATTTGGCTAAGGAGAATGCATTTTTTCTTCTGGAATGGATAAATGACCAGGAATTGCCATGCTGTTTTAAACAGAGTATAGCATAACCCTTCTGATCCTCAAATACTTTTGAATATTTTGTACTCAATTTATAACCATATGGGTGTTTGGAATATATCTCAAGCTACTAAAAGACCTTGTAAACCTTGTGTAGAGTGAACAAAAGGGAACCTAGGCACCCAACTCCACACCTTGTGATAGATATCATATGTAAGCATATATGAGCTTTTGCTGCAACTTATCAATATGATATTCCCATGCGGGATGCAACTGAAAGTTTGTTGCTCACAAACTTTCATGAACTCATCATACAAGGACTGCAGCATTCTCTCCAGCTCTACCCACCCAGTCCTAGAATCCTGGAGAACCCAAATCTGAACTCTCTTGGGCACATTTAGCTTGCTCTTATGAATAGAAGCCACCATAACCAACCTTCCTCAGCACTCAACTAAGTTATGGCTCCTAGGAAAACGACGCATGGGAGCCTAGATCTTACTCCAAACTCCTTGTTCTAGATCATAGGCCAAGACACTGAAAAGGATTGTAATTCATATGGTAGAGAATTCCATTGGCATATGTCATCTTACTTGATTCAAGATTGCATAGGTGAGGTAGAGGACCGACTATTCTCCAAAACTGGCAAACTGAATCATACATCTCTGTCGTCATATTCTTTACAACAAACGATGAAAGCATATCATCGCCTGTAACAATAACTTTGTAGGCCTTAGTCTCTTTCTTTATGGAAATAAGTGCTCTTTCAAATTGAAAGCATTCCTTCATCAGTGGATTGCATATGAGCACCATCTTACAGGATGGATTTTCTAATAAACAACAGAGGATCCCACCAGCTGCGGCCACCACATAAAATATGGAAGGAAACGAAGACAAATATGATGTCTGTCACGTACCCCATTTTGACCCTTGTAATATTTGGGTTGTAATGTAAATATTGTATGCATATTATGTATGATTCCTAGCATGGAGCTCAAGGCCAAGGCCCCGCTAGTGAATGCTCGATCTTGAAGAGGAAGGTATTTGAAATTATGCTACCCATGTGCTAGTGAACCATGGGAATTGTAAATATGCATCTTAATATAAATGCCCACAGCTAGCTATGCAATGCAACAAGAGATGGGGGGATAATATTGCAAGGAATTGAAAGGGAAATATTCAAACCCTTTGAGCCAATTGAGTCAAGCCAAGTGTCAATGAGAGAACCCATGAACCCTCAACTACCCATGTTGACTTTTGTACCCAATCATTAATTTCTCCCAAGAGTTGGTTGAGGTAGTTAATGTCTTGGGGAATGGGAGGTATGGTTGTCCAAATTCGGGTATGGGAAATACACCCTGCATGGAAATTCGTGTTTGGCTTCTTAGGCAAGAAAAGAGGCATGAATTGCTCCCCAATCCATTACCCATCAACCCACTTTTCCCTCTCACGAGTTTGGAGCTACCTGGGCATTTTCCTCACTGGTTTTACTGTGTTTACATTCATTTTTCTAGCTAGGAAGGGCGTTTTTGTTGTGGCTAACAGTGGGGAAGAAGAGGAAACGATTTGGGGTTTTATTGAGGCCGTTTGGCCCACTGTATGTTCATACATCTGTGAGAGAAATTGGTTTTCTTCCCCGGGGTTGGATTCCTCTTCCCACAATCCGTTTTGGGAAAACCCCTGTCCATCTATTTCCTAAGCCCCACTGTTGAAAGTGTGTTCCAGAGCCATATCTAAGTTTGATTTGCAAGAGAATGTTGGGGTTGAGTTGGGTATCCATTGCTTTGGCTGTGCAGGGTTTGAGAGTCCCAAGTTCCTTGTAGATATCATGCCCAGCTTGGGGGTGGTCTTTGAGTGCTGAAATAATACAGGTTGGGCAGAGACCTACGGTTGGGAGGAACGTTGTAGCGACATAGCTAGTTGTTGGGACAACATTACATCAAGATGAGTATTTTCTTATGTAATTACTTCTACAAATATATTAATTTGTTGGTTGTGTTAAATTGAATAACAATCATGTAACATGTGTGTAGATGAGTTCATTTCCGCTGTGCATGTTTGTTTAGTTTGCATCTGCACACATTTGTTTTTAACTGTATGCATCTAATGAATTGGCTAAGTTTTATGAAGAGCCCCTTAGAATGGCATCATGTTCTCTCCCTTGCCTTGGATGGATGGGTGGGTACGTTACAATGTTCAGGATTGTAAAGATATCCTTTGTGCAAACCCCAAGCTTGAACAAGAGAAACCAATGCCTCTGCATAGCAGCCTCATCACATAATTCAAGAAAGATGTTAGATGGTATTTCCATACCAACCAATATCATGTGGTTGGGTAAATGCAGAAGAGATATGAACCATTGAAACTATATGAAAGGAAGGCATATAATCTCATCCGTATGCTGCCGTAATTGCCGTAATGTACTTTAAAATTTTTAAACTGATGATTTGATGTTTATGTCCACATGTAAATTTTTTGAATTTTTTTATTAACTAATTTTTATATCCAAAAATGAAAAACATCCTCCAGGGATTTATGTCAAACCCAAATAGTACTCCACCAATTAAAAAAAATGATTTTTGTTTTTTAAAAATAGAAAATATATTTTTGAATTTTCAAAAATTCAATTTAATAACTATTTTTTTGGCAAACATTACAAAATTTACAATAAACACCATCAAAAATTAAGAATTATTGTAAAATCAAAGTCTTTTGACTTTTAAATAAAAAGTATATCCCTACCTTGAAAATGAATAATTAAAATATATTTAAATTTAATATAATTAATTACATATCAAAATATTTTCTTCATAGTTATTATAAAATTATTACTTTTATATACAGTTAAACAATATAATTGATACTTACGCTTTATATATCCATAATCAATATTGAGAGATCATCAAGTGGTAGTAACGTCAATGAAAACAATTACTGTCCTTATGTACATTTGAACAATATAATTGTTTAATAACATTATGTATATACATTGTCAAAGATAAATAATTATTATCTTACGTACATTTTAACAATATAATTATTAATAACATTATGTATATAATGTTGTCAATATGGTTGAGATAATGAACAATATAATTGTTTAATAACATTATGTATATACATTGTCAAAGACAAATAATTATTATCTTTACGTACATTTTAACAATATAATTATTAATAACATGATGTATATAATGTTGTCAATATGGTTTAGATAATGTAGAGGATAAATTACTCTTAAAAAGCGATTATTATTAATTTATTATCTCATAAAGTCATAGTTCAACCATATAAGTTGTTTATTCAACAATATAAAGTTGTTTGTGATTTACAATAATCCCATTATTTATTTGCTTTGGTTTCAAAAGAGCATTCTATACCCTAATTTGTCTCTTTCGAAAATAGAGTTGTTTGTGATTTACAATAATGCCATTAGTTTGTCTCTTCTAGACAAAATAAGAAAAAGATTTATAATATGTTTTAAAATTTGGTTATTTATGGTTATAAAACATGCTTTTTAAAATTTTATCATTGTTTCTTTATAACATGTGTGAAGAAAGTTTATAGTAAAGAAGATTTTTGGTTAAGAGCTTTCAATTTACATTTGTGGATGATAACAAATGGTATTAATAAATTATGATTATCTTAATTATTAATTTAACAATTATTATAAATTTAACAACTATTATAGATTATAGATTTTGTTTTTAAAATTGAAATTGAAAAAGTTTGTATTAAAATGTTGAGCAAAGCAATCCTTTACAAGTCAATTATTCAAAATGAAAAGAAGTAACATAATGCAGAAGTTTTCCAAGAGTTCTTCTATAGAACTACCAACTGTTTGCAAATTTGAACTAGAAATTTTCTTCTTGTTCTTTTACTAAAAATCGTTTGATTAGTGGTATAGACTCTTATATATATTCTTTACATAGTAGAGTACAAAAAAAACAGTTAGTAACCAAGGAAACAAAAAGAGATCGCAGTCTGAAACATTCAAGCCTGTCCGAACGGCCCAAGGAACGGTTGGTTGACCGACCTGGCATTAAAGGGACGCACCCCTTCTGAAAGTGAGTTTTGGCCATTACTCCCTTGCATCAGTTGCAGGATGTGCTGCACGTCCTTTTTGAGCTCCTCTGTAGTCACCATATGCTCCCGCATATTACCGTCAATGTCCTCAATCTTTGACTCCATGAAAGCCAATCTATAGCTATTATAATCTTCTTCCTCCATCACATCTTTTATCCTCTGTAAGAGGGCTCCCATTCCCTCATTAACCACCCTAAGAATTTTTTTTAAATATTCAAGGTTCCCTTTGAAATTGGCAAAGGTTTCCCTCCAAAAATCCAATTAGCACAATGCTGACTACCATAACACACACTCCTGTGAAATCTCTTCCTCAGCACTCAAGGACTAGAAGCAACTTCTTTCGTGTCGTGATGAGGAGACATACAACCTCTGATTCATCTCATAACATAACTCCTCCACAGCCGGACTCACTTCTATAGTGAGAGCCATCTGACAAATACTTGCCTTAAACCCTACTTCATTTGTGTGAAGGGGATGGGTTTTAATTTGAAGAGACTGGCACCTTCGACTTGCGAGCCGTAATCAACGATTCCACTGCTGATACTCCTGTCCATATTAAATCCTCACCAAGTGGATGCCGCACTAGACGAGTTAACAATTGTCTAGTACGTCTTTCCAACCCCCATTTTTATGTTAGTCGGGTTTGGACAAGCGTCCAAGACAACCAAAATGACCCCCTTTTCCGGCGATTTTGGGATAAAAACCGGTTAAATTTTTTGCTGGAAATTGTTATTTTCGCTTTTTTGTAATTTCAGCAATTAGGATTGCATATTCTAGACTAATTGCCCAATTTTAAAACTACCCACATCGCCCAAATTGAGATATGAGCACTCCAAATTACGATTTTGACAAGAATGACTCTGTCGGATTCCGACAAGTTGATAACATTTTAGTTAGCCCTTGTACAACTCCCTTTGCCTCCCCTAGCGCTTCTTCCCCTAGCGCTTCTTGATGTGAAAGAAGCCTTAGAGCTTGCCAATTCCCAACATATGAAGGAGTGTAGAATCATGGGATCCAACATAGTTAAGGAAGACGATTGTCAAACACTATCATTCCTTAATCTAGACGTGCTTTGATAGCTTCGTTAGCTTCGAGATCGGGCCTGCACAAATGGTTGATCAGTTCAACGGAGGATATATTACGGCTCGTTGGTTATTTTGCGAAATCCAATAATTACGTAATATTACCAATGGGTTGAAATAATTAAAATATTCCATTTGTTTGGCGTTTTCTTTACCAATTATAATATTCACATAAAAGTTGGAGAACTCTATAAATGGGCGACAAAGCAAAGAAGAACAGCACAGAGCTATAGTAATTACAATAGCAAGCAAGTAGTAATGGCTCCTGTTTTGATAGCTCCGTTAGTTTCGAGATCGGGCCTGCACAAATCGTTGATCAGATCGACGGAGGATCTAACGGCTCTCTGTAAACCATTTTCAACTATTGGAATGTTTAGGCCAATGAGCTGCAGTACCGTTGCAGCTGATGATGCACAAAGACGCATAGGCAATCATCATTCCAACCTCTGGGACGATGATATCATACAATCTCTCTCAACGTCTTCTGATGGGGTAATTAGCTCCATTTCTTATTATTCTTTAGCGTAATTTAGAAGTTCGATCATTTTGAAAAAATGGATTCATAATTTTTCAAAATCTAAGATACAAGGTACAGTTGTTAAATTCCAATTTCTTCTTATTTTACATATTCCTAAATTCCAATTTCGTACAATATCTTCTTATTTTACATATTCCTTACATTTGTTGATAATTAACGGATTTATCGCTTTAATCTGTATCCATTAATTTCGTACATATATATTCTTATTCCTTACATATTCCTTACATTTCGTACAATATCTTCTTATTTTACATATTCGTTCATTCATTCATTAATTTGAATGCGATCCATCGTTATTGTATCCAAATTCACCGTAGTCGAACGTCTTCGAATGGCTGATACAATCAAAATTCTACTTTCTAGTGATGTAGTCGAACGTCTTCAAATGGTTGATACAATCGAATGTCTGGGAATTGATCGACATTTTCAACCTGAAATAAAAGTAGCTATGGATTACGTTTACAGGTTAAGCATTTATACAGCCATTTATGAATTCCATGAATTTGATTTATACCTTTTATAGGATTCATTGATGGCATATTGCACTTATGGTTGATCGCTAGACGTTACTTTATCTATAAAACCTCAGCGTTCCTGGAATCCTGAGCAGATATTGGAACGAAAGTGGCATCGCAGAAGGGTCAAGAGATTCCCTCTTCAAAGATCTCAACGCTACAGCTTTGGGATTTCGGGCACTCCGATTGCACCGGTATAACGTTTCTTCAGGTAGTAGTTGCAGCTGAGCATTTTGATTTTGTAAGCTAGATTACAATATACCCAAATGAAGAAGTGAAGTGACATGACTTTAGTAAAACTATTCAATACTTTACATCAATTCTCACAGAATATCATGCCTCGGTGAAGCAGGTGTTTTGGAGAATTTCAGGGATGAAAAAGGGCAGTTCTTCTGCAATTTCACTGGTGAAGAAGAAGAATGACGGGATGAAAAACGAGTGAGAAGCATGTTGTCATTATTTCGAGCTTCAAACATTTCATTTCCCGGAGAAAAAGTGATGGATGAGGCAAAGACATTCACAACCGAGTATCTAAACCAAGTTTTAATGGGGCAAGATGTAACTGTCGTGGATCAGAGCCTTCTGAGAGAGGTAAATAATAAACACTTTTTTAAACTTCTTGTATTTTATGTACCCTCTTTGCATCAGCACAAGTCTGACTGTATCACTACAAGAAAAGGGGCATTTTAGCCTCACATTAGCACCACTATTTGTAAAGGATTTGGGAAATCCTCAATTTTCAAATAGTGGTGCAAAAGTGGTGATAATGTGGGGATACGCAAGTGGTGCTAAGATTTATGGTGCAAAAGTGGTGTTTGTAAAAAAGTTATTTTTGGTGTTAAATAAATATGTGGCATTCCATGGTATATGGTTCAAACCACCAAAACCAATCTTAGGTGGATTGAAGTTTTGTGGTGCAAAACACCAAAACCAATCCAACATGGATTGAGACTTTTTGGTGCAAAACACCAAAATTATTATTATTATTATTATTATTATTCAATATACACAAACTTGTATATGGTGCAAAACACCATAAAATAGCAAGTGGTGCAAAGCACCATAAAATAATAAATGGTGCAAAAAAAAATATAAATCACATATTATATAAATTTATATATAATATTCATCATACCTTATGAAAAGCACTTTCGTATTGGATAATAATTCTTATAATTATGTGAAAATGGCCATTATGCATCGAACATCATGAATATTTATTGCATTCTTTCCTTTTGGAAGGAATAGATTGACTTTTACTTAACAAGTCCGGAAGGAGGGGAATCAGTTTTGTCAAAATATTCACATCATTTAAATATTAAGTTATTAACCATGCATATTTCAAGGAGAGTCACAAAATATGTTACATCATATGACACTAAGAAGGTGGATAACACGTGAATTCATCTTTCCCTTACTTGGGCTTTTAGCAGGAACTACCCTTCCTGGAAAATCTAACCTATATCCAAATTTCAAAACAATACATGGATGATAAAAGGGATATGAATTCATCCTTCAGTATTTTCCATTTGCATTCAAATGGAACTGAAGCTCTAAGGAAATCATACTATCCAATCCATCGTATGGAACTTACATTAAAATTTATCAAAATAGATTTGGACTAATAGAGCAGCTCTCAAATGGCCATGTTCAAGACAGAATCATACTAGTCTATTAATATTCATACACTTGTTACTACAAAGTAAGCCGCACGGAACATGATCAATTTTCTGCCCTTTTCTTCATGACCTTCTATAGTGATCTCTCCTCCAATGTCAAACTCATGTTCCACCTCCATGAATTTTCATTATTCTTGGTTGATCGATTCTTGGCATTCTCTTTTGAGAACTGCCAATCCTTGATATATCTAGGCCAAGATTATGGAGGATGAGTCTCTATAACACCTGATAGCATGGAAATCACTCTAGACAAAGTCTTCTTCCAAGTCTTCAACATCAGAACCAAATTCATGATCGCCATTCTCAAGTTAAGCAAGTACTTCAGGATCAATAACTTCCTCAACATTCTCAATGCAAGATATGCTTGAACTCATAGCAATTGAGTAATCTCCGTCATTGGTTTTAACTGGAATATTAGATGCATCATAAGCCTGAACAAGCAACACAATATGTTAATTTATATGCATTTATCAATGAAATTATTAACTCTGATTCGTAAAGTGTTGTAGAGGATTACCTTGACATCTGGTTGTGTAACGGATTCGAACCAAGGTATGGTACTGGGAACAAAGAAACCCCCTCCACAAACGGTGAAGTGCTTAAGATAATTATAGCCATCATTTGGAAACCGAGGTTTATGATTTCTCTTCTCATATGATCAACGAGAGGACCACCTGCAATTTAGAACTTTTCTTGGTTTTGTCATCTATGAAGCCTGGAACGTTGTTAGTGCCATCATTGATCCTGGTGAAAATGTTGTGACCATCGCCTGAAAACCCAACCAGACGGAAAGTTGCAGCCTTCTTTTTGTTCACGGAGCATTCTGCAAAATATCTAGTAAAGCAAAAAATTACAACTTGAGTGAAACATGGCTAGCAATAAGCATTCTGCAATGATGTAAACTACAAATATATAATCTAACATATAAATACCTTTGAATACACAATCTGATATATACGCAAACATATATCTCTTTTCAAACACGTCCATTCTCTTCCTATATAAATATTGTAGCCTTTCCTGGAAGAAGGATAACAAATATTTTCAATAAAAAAAGATTAAAAATATTTCATGAAAAGCAAAAACTAACAAGTATATGCTAGAAGGGACAATAATACATAAGGGCTAATGTATCTGGAATTGGATCCATCACTAGGGACTCTGTAACTAGCTAAGCAACATAAATTTAGCACTTGGTAGTCTAGTGGTATATCAATTACAAACACGTAGAGTCTGGTATGTCACATAAAGAGTAATCTATAACTAGCTAAGCAACAAAAATTTAATTTGATAGAGAACTACATTACAAATTATTTAAATTTAATTTCTTGAGAAGCTTAAAATTTGTAGTCTTGAAATTTTCCTATGCAATCTATATTCCACACACTAATGATAACTATTTGCAACTTTTCTTTGATTACTTCATATGGTTCTATCAAACTATGTTGGTTTATGTGGGTGAAGAAATAGTAACAGAATGGATGCACATGCCCTAAACTGTTGACTAGTAGATCTTGTGACAAGCTCGTCCACTCTAAATCCTCTGCCATGTAGATAAATACAATAGTACATCTTGTGACAAGCTCGTCCACTCTAAATCCTCTGCCATGTAGATACATACAAAAAGGGAATATAACACAATAGAACCAAATAGCTAACATAACATATTATCATGCCTCCACAATGGACTATTTTTTGAAAAACTAGAATTAACATAAAAAGAATACCAATCATACTGTTCAATAGAAACCCACTACAATTGGAACTCATCAATGCTTAGAATAACAAATAATCTAAATATTTTGTTTTCACTATTGTCTTAAACAAGGTTATTATCCGACATGATTAGATCCCACATGACTATGTTTGGTATCCAATATTGAGGTTCTTCCTTTTACTTCAATGTAAGGATCTAATATGTTCATAAGATTAGGGATATATGGAGTTTGGACCTATCTAGAACAAATTACCATGATAATTCGATTGGCAATTTTTCCTATTTATCTTATGCATTTTTAAAGTAAAAAAAATTATCTAGTCTTTGCAATGTTCGACACTAGATTCACATTAGCCCAACAATCAGTTCAAGGAAAATGTCATCAGAACTATTTTGCAAATTATTCATGGTGTTTGGCATAGGACAATACTTCTCCAGATTTCAAATAAGCAGTGCCAGCACAAAAGTACTCATTATGCTAGAAATTAAACCCACTTTTTGTTCTCATCTGGAAAAATTAACCATTCATTTACTCTGAAATATAAACTACAACAACATATATTTCACTTTTTTCCAACAAAATACATAAGGTATCCCAATAAAATAAACACCAATCAATTCTACTTAGGGCACAAATCTCAACAAATAACAGACTTGAAAATTGCTTATTACAGGAAAACTACTCTAATAAAAGCTAACATCGGCATAAATAAAAGAGCAATTTCTCTCATACTTTACACAGATCTCGAAATTCCTTCTGCAGATGTTTGAAACATGTTGTTTCTACCATTCGAAAAGTGCCAAAGGCTGCACTTGGATTCTCTGAAAGCAACAATACAGATAACCCGACTCAAATGTCTGCCTCCTCTCGCTAATCACATACCCTGCCAATTTTAATAGTTTAAATTAAATACCAATCAAAGTAAATGATCTATAGAGGGGAAACAACAAAAAACACACTAGCATTGATAAGCTTTTTTGCTACTAAAGGAGGAAGAGGACATGGAAAAAAGCTCGAAATGTCGTATCTAGGATGGGGAGTACGTTGGTTTGGAATCTGAGGAAGATGGAAAGCCTCCAAGTTGTGATGTAGATACTTATGAGAGATCTATTCTCAAGCACGAAAACAAGTAATCATTAACATATTCATAGTTGTAGCAATGCACGTAAAATTGTTGTACTTTTTCAGTCATTCATTCAGACAATAATAATCTCTTAAATCACGTTCTGTATTTTAATAGGTGAAGCTTATCTAGCTTGCGAGTTTTGTTAAAGTGACCATGGATGTTTTTAGTAGTAGTCCAATTATTGTTTCCTATTTTCCTCACCAAAGGATCCCTGCTATACTACAATAATGTTTGTTATGTGAATATGTTTGCTAATGATAGAGATTTGCTATGGTTTGCAGAAGGTTAGTGCCTGTTTCCAATGTTGAACCTCTGAAGAGAGTAAAACAAGAGAAATATGGAGCTGTTGTTGTAAGTGCTAAATGATCTTCGTCGCAACTGCCATTTGCTTAAAATAAAAACTCCTATCTTGTTCATTCAATCATTTTCATTTTTCTTGTAATATAGTTCAAAGCCAAATAAGAGGAAAGAAGGGTTGTGAACTTCATAAAATTTTGACCCCGTCTTTGAGGTTCATTTACATAAGAAAATTCTATGTACTTAATGTATTACTTAAAGATGTTGATTTTTTGCTGTGAAAGCAGAATGAAAATGAAAATGACATGACAGTACCAAGAGGACTTTTGTCCAATCTGCATGAGCACACTGATAGGGAAAAATTGAAGGAGAAGCAACTTTGACCAGTATTACGTGTTTTAAACACAATACTTGATTCAGTGAATGATGCTCAGTCTAGCACATACCCATCTTGAACCGAATTTGATATGCACCTCGATGTTGCATATATCTCGAACTCGATTCCTTAATACATTTTCCAATTGTGTGACCTCAAGATATGCATCCTCAAGTTTCACAACCTTAATGGCATAGCAAACCTGAGACTATACGAGTATGTGCTAGTGTCCTTATTCAATGCACATGTCTAGATGTATTTCACCAATATTGGACCAACTTCCAAAGAAGTGTTGGTAGATCACCCCACCCCTACCCAATAGGTAGAGCGTTGTAAATCACTTGACTTCCCTCTGTGCTAAAAGAGGAAAAAACCCCAAAATGATCATTTAGAATATAAACTTATGCTTCTTATAAATGGAAGTCTCACTATCAAATCCAATAGAATTTGAGAGAAAATAAAGCTGGGCTGAGAGGGATATTGGGTTAAATGAGTGGGTTTTAACGGACTGGAGGAGAATACAAGGAATGGGTCATAGGGTTTAGTAAGCCATTTGAAATATTAAACCTTCTTATGTATTTTAGATCGGACCTGGCCGTTCATCATATGTCATTGGGTATAAAAACTCGAATGAACAACTAGGAACAAAGAGAGGGCAGGTTCAACCCTTTAATTTCCAAGAGAAAGTATCCAAGTTTTTCAACAAAGGAACAACTGGGCATATATATTTGTAAATCCTGAATATGCTCATTATTCTCAGGGTGAAAATGCTAGAGTATGGCAGAGAGGGGAAATAAGTTGGGTAAATGGAGTAGGGAATATAGCTAGGAAAACCAGATTCAATTAAAATAATTACAAATCATAAACATTGAAACCATAACATACCAATTTGTGCTTACCTCGTATAAGAAATACTAAAAAATAATTTGCTCGGGTCTTCCAACTACTAAACTCATCCCGGATTCGAGTGATGTGATGCCTTGTGCCCCATATAAGAAATATTATATCAATTTTGTGTTTTGTGTTTTTTGTGCAGAGTTCTAGCTAGAGGAGGGTTCATAGAGCATAAATGGCAGAATAAGGAGCAAATGCGTTTAGCATTGAGTGCCAAACAAGCAACAACAAGACTTTTTTTCAACGAAAAAGCAAGGACAAGCTATCCCGTAGAGTTCTTAAACCATTGTATTTAAGACAACATATACGGATTTACTAATCCAATGGACCAAGACAAACGAAAGCTACATGTTTCATAAGTTAACGCTTGTGATAATACTTCTTTCTCCATTAGTTGTTAGAGGTGTTAGTGAGCATAGTGGTCATAGTAAGCATGATGTCACCACCTAAGGTTCTTATGAAACTCATCTTGAAAGTTTAAAACGAGGTAATAATGAGATCCCTCATATATTTCCAATAAATATTGTTGCTATTGGATTTTATAATGTTTGTAATCTTTAGAGGGTTTTTGTTATCATGAGACTTTGTTGGTTGGGTGTTCTTGGAGGTTTCTATTAGGTTGTGGGTAAAAAACTTTGTGAATGTCATGATTGGGATTACGTTAGCACTTGTAGCATGATAGAAGCCCTTTTTCATTCATTGATAAATAGCATGTCAATATCATCGTTCTGTGGAGACATTGGGTATGTAAAAAGGAGTATTTTAAGTATTGAGGGGATTTCGCAATCCAACATATGATATATCATTTTGGGGATTATCTGTGTAGCACTCATTGCATCAAGTGATGCTCATAAAGGTGAAGACGTGGGATTGATACTAACAAAATGAATCACATGGCATCAATAATCACCTCCGAGGCTTGCACCTGGTAACCAAGACTTCCTGATAGGTCACCCATCCCAAGAATCCTATGGATGAAGCATGCTTAACTATGGAGTTTTACACACAATCAAGCCCACTTAGCAGAACATTATCAAGTATTGTGCCTTGTGAACTATTCAATTAGAGCCCCCTTGACTCTTTTATTTAAGTATTGAGGGGCTTTCATAGTCCAACATATGATCTATCATTTTCTAGATTATTTGTGTTGTGTGTCATTAATATATATCCCATATCCCATGATTATAGTCACAACTAACTAATTTATCATGGTTTTGAATAGTTCACTTAGCACTCATTGCATTCGGTGATGCTCGCAAGGGTGAAGAAGTGATATTGAGACTAATGAAATGAATCACATAGCATCAATCATAACCTCCAAGGCTTGCACCTGGTAACCGAGTCTTCTCAGGAGATCATCCATCTCAAGATTCCACTAATTAAGGGACTTTCACAATTCAACATATGATATATCATTTTGGGGATTATCTATGTAGTGTAAGTCGTTAATCTATAACCCATATCCCAAGAGTAAAATTGCAACTTCCCAATTTGTCATGGTTTTAAATAGTCCACTTAGCACTCATTGCATCGAGTGATGTTCGCAAAGGTGAAGAAGTGGTAATTATAGTAGAGAAAGAATCACATAGTATTAAAACCATCACCTCCAAGGGTTGCAACTATTAACAAAGACTTCCCAGGAGGTCATCCATCCCAAGATTCCTACGCCTCAACTGTGATTAACTATGTAGTTTTCCCCACAATCAAGCCGACTTCGCTTGCTACCCAAATTGCAAAACCATAGCAAGTAATCTTCCTTGTGAACTATTCAATCGGATCTCCCTTTACTATTTTATTTAAGTATTCAACAGATTAAGGATTACTTTGTACAGTTGCTTAGTTGACATGGTGGGTTGAAGACCCCACATTGGAGAGGATTTGAATTTTAACACCTCTTAGTTTACTATAGCGTAGAAATGATCTTCGGGACATTAACTACAACCTACTAGTTTACATGGTAACATTACCTAAATGGTTCACCTCTACCAAAATTCACAATATAACATAACCCCAATCAATCTTCCAAGCACAAGACAAAATTCAATTACAAAACAAGAAAACCAAAAACCCATGAGACATCATTCTTTCTCCTATATGCATCGAATATTTGTTTATGGCATGAGCCCTAGGACTCCTCCCTTTACTATGTCAATGCCCCAAGGACCCTACCTAGTGGTCACAACCTACTAATGGAATGGAGATCCATATCAAAAGATAAAGCATACCCTCGAGAGGTCAAGTGTGGTTTCTTAAGGTGTTGATCATTGTTCATATGCTTAGGAAAGTCCCTTAAAACCCAAATCATGAGTTTTCTCCGCTAGCCATGTCTAGGGTGCTCACATCCATATGTAGTGCTTAAAAAGTCCTAATGGCACACATTTCCCCAGTTAAAAATAAATATATCATAGGAGGTCATGAGTCATTCTTCAAGGTGATATTTTTAACCTTTGATACCGAAAATATTCCTTTCCAGAATAAGACCAACATTTCCTCGTTTAAGAATTTCTAGGGACCTAAATCCTATGCCTAGTGTTAAACCTCATAATGAGAAAGATATCCCCATAGCTTGTAGGATAGAGACACTCTTTGGATATCATGGCTAGTGGTTCAAGGTGACATTTAACCTTGGATTCCTAGAATCTTATTTTAGTGGTCATGGATTTGGTTTCCATCCTTGAACATGTAAAGGACCCAAGGTCCATACCTAATGATGTGAACCTTCTAAATGAGCTAACATCCCCTCTTGGAGGGAAAGGATTCTGTTGGAGGTCAAGTGTGGTGCTTCAATGCATCCTTTAGGAATTAGATGCCTCAAAACTTCCTTTATGATATAAGACATGGGATTCATCGCTTGATCATCTCTAGGGCCCTAGGAATTATACCTACTATTGAAAACCACCTAATGCCATACATATAACCATGCAGAGGCCATGTGTGCTAGTTTGAGGTGTCTTGTTTTTCCTTAGATTCCTAGGATATTCATTTAGGGATTAAGGCCCAATTTTCTACCCAACTGTATTAAGGTACTCAAGTTCAATACCTAGAGCTAAAAAAATTCTAATGGAATCATTATCACCACTCAAATGCAAGTGAATCCATCAAGAGGTCACGTGAGGTAGTTAAAGGCATTGATATTGGATGTAGATGACTAGAATTTTCATTTAGGGAATTATGCTTTCTTTTCTTAATGATGTCCTGGGCCTTGAGTCCTGTTATTAGTGTTTAAAATCCCCTAATGACATGAATATTCATACTTAAATGCCAATGGTTCTTTAAAGCATTGTTCATGGCTATGGATGCCTCAATGGTTTCTTTAGGGCCAAATGCATGGTATTCTTTCATCGAAAGTATTCCTAATGCCCTAGGACACGTACATATTTATTAAAACCACATAATGGCATAAAACATGTTTCCATCCCTTAACATGTGAAGGACCCAAGGTCCATACCTAATGATGTGAACCTTCGAAAGGAGCTAACATCTGCACTTGGAGGGAAAGGATTATGTTGGAGTTCAAGTGTGGTGCTTCAATGCATACCTTATGAATTAGAAGCCTTAAAACTTCCTTTATGATATAAGACATGGGATTCATCGCTTGATCATATCTAGGGCCCTAAGAATTATACCTACTACTAAAAACCACCTAATGCCATACATATACCCACGTAGAGGCCATGTGTGTTAGTTTGAGGTGTCAATCCTTTCCTTAGATGCCTAGGATATTTGTTTAGGGATTAAGACCCAATTTTCCTACCCCAACCATGTCAAGCTACCTGAGATCAATACCTAGAGCTCAAAATTTTCTAATGGAATGCATATCACCTCTCAAATGCAATTGAGTCCAGCAAGAGTTCATGAGTGGTAGTTAAAGGAATTGTTCTTCGATGTAGATGAATAGAAGATTCATTTAGGGAATTATGCTTTCTTTTCTTAATGATACCATGGGCCTTGAGTCCCATTATTAGTGTTTAAAATCCCCTAATGGCATGAATATTCGTACATAAATGCCAATGTGCTTTAAGGCATTCTTCATGGCTATGGATGCCTCACTGGTTTATTTAGTTCCAAAGACATGGTATTCTTCCATGGAAAGTATTTCCAATTCCCTAGGACACATACATATTTATCAAAACCACATAATGGCACAAACATCATCAATCATAGGACAATGATACCTCCAAAACACCACATGTTTTTGGTGTAGGAAACCTTCTTATCCCTGCATGGTTAGAAGATTCCTTTATCACTTGAGTTGTAGGTATCTTCCATTACCATGTCCAAAGGCCCTAAGACCACAAGACCTAAATACATAGCACCATGGATACCCATGGAAAGTCATGTGGGATTATTTGAGGAATTGTGCATGTCTCTAGATGCCTCAATGGTTTCTTTAGAGCCAAAGGAATGGTATTCATCCCTATAATGCCATTCTGAAGGCCCTAGGACACCTTCATAATTCTCAAAACCACCTGATGGAACCAACATACTAAATCATAGGCCAGTGATACCCTCAATATGCCATGTCTGGGTTGTGGAGTAAACCTACTTAGTTTTAGATGTTTAGAAGAATCCTTTAGAGCCTCAGGCTTAGGTCTCCTCCACTAACCATGTCCAAGGCCCCAAGTCTACAAGACCCAGATACATAGTTCCATAGTTACCACTCCAATGTAGTGCATGGTGCTTTGAGGAAGTGTTCATGGCTTTGAATTCCTCAACATTTTCTTTAGGGACAAAGGCATGGTCTTCTTCCATGTAAAATCATTCGCAAGGCCCTGTGACACCTACATAATGCTTAAAAAAACTTAATGTCATTGAAATCCTCAGTCATAGGCTAATGATACAATCAAGGGGCCATGTGTGGTTGCTGGGTACCACCTCCTTTGCCTTAGATGGATAGAATATTCCTTTAGGGATTAACGATCAGGTGTCCTATGATGACAATGCCCAAGGCCCAAAGGCCAAAAACCTAGATGCATACTACCATGGACACCCCTACGAAGTCATGCATGATGCCTTGATGCATTGTTCAAGTCTCTGAATTCCCCAATAATGAATTCAGGGACAAACACATAGTCTTCTTCCCTATAATATCATTCCCAAGGGCTTGACATGTGTAGATACTACTCAAAACCATCTAATTGCACTAAAATCCTCAATCATAAGCCAATTCTACCTTCATGAGGCCATGTGTGGTTGGTTGAGGTATCCTTCTTATCCTTGGATGGATAGAATATTCCTTTAGGGCCCAAGGTTGAGGTCTCCTCCCTTAACCATGTCCAATGCTCCAAGTACCAATGACTTGGATGCATAGCACCGTGGATACTTTACGAAGCCATGTGTGGTGCTTTGTGGAATTATTAACGGATTTAGATGCTTAAATGGTTTCTTTGAGGTCAAAGGCATGGTCCTATTCTATAGAATGTCATTCCTAAGGCCCCAATATATGTGTCTATCACTCAAAACCACCTAATGCAATCAACATCCCCAATCATAGACCATTGATACCCTTAAGAGGCCACGTGTAGTTGGTGGAGGTAACCTTCTTAGCCATGGATGGATAGAAGCTTCCTTTAGGGACCTATGTTCAAGTCTCTTCCACTAACCATGTTATTTAGGGGCTAAGGTTCACGGTAGGTTCATGTCTCTTCCAATGATCATGTACAAGCCCTCAAGACCTAGATAAATATCTCAATGGACACCCTTGCAAAGTCATGCATGGTGCTTTGAGGGATTGTTCATGGCTCTAGATTCCTGAATGATTTATTTGGGGCCAAAGGCATGGCCTTCTTCT
Source organism: Larix kaempferi (assembly GCA_027924585.1). Classification (NCBI taxonomy): domain Eukaryota; kingdom Viridiplantae; phylum Streptophyta; class Pinopsida; order Pinales; family Pinaceae; genus Larix; species Larix kaempferi. Next base: position 4,088,984 of record BSBM01001244.1, on the reverse strand, counting down.
CTAGAGAACCATTCTCAAGGCCGTAAGAAACTTACATACTTCTCAAAACCACATAATAGTGTTAATATCCTTAATCATAGGCCAATGATACCACCCTCAAGAGTCCATGTGTAGTTGGTTGAGGTAGTCTTATTATCCTTGGAAGGATAGAACATTCATTTAGGGATAGAGGTTCAAGTCTCCTCCTTTGACCATGTCAAAGGACCCAAGGCCCTATGACATGGATACCTAGTGGCATGGATATCCATGCAAGGTCATGCATGGTGCTTCAGGCATTGTTTGTCACCCTCGATGCCTAAATCATTTCTTTAGGGCCAAAAGCATGGTCATTTTCCCTTAAACATCATTTCCAATATCATGAGACAGGTAAATACTACTCAAAACCACCTAATGCAAATGACATAATCAGTCATAGGCCAATGATACCCTCAAGAGGCCATGTGTTTCTAGTGAAGGAAATCTTCTTATCCCTATATGGATATAAGAATATTTTAGATCTCAAGATTTAGGTCTCCTCCACTAACCATGTCCAAGGCCCCAAGGCCACAAGACCTAAATACATAGTGCCATAGATACCCCTATGAAGTAATAAATGGTGCTTTTAGGTAGTGTTCATGGCTCTAGATGCCTCAACGATTTATTTAGGGCCAAAGGCATGGTCTTCTTCCCTGGAACATCATTCCCAAGGCTTTGAGACATGTGCATACTACTTAAAACCACCTAATTGTAACAACATCATCAATCATAGGTGAATTATACAATTAAGAGGTTGTGTGTAGTTGGTGAAGGCAAAATTCTTACCCCTAGATGGATACAAGCTTCCTTTAGAGGTGAAGGTTCATGTGTTCTACATTAACCATGTTGAAGGCCCCAACGCCATAGGACTTAGATACATAGTACACTGGATACCTTTTTGAAGTCATTCATGGTACTTTGAGGTATTATAATTCATGGATTTGGACGATTTAATGATTTCTTTAAGGATAAAGGAACGGTCTTCTTCTTAGAACATCACTCCTAAGGCCTCGATACATGGACATACTGCTCAAAAACACCTAATGTCACCAACATCCTCAATCATAGGCTAATGATACTCTCAAGAGGCTATGTGTTGTTGGTAGAGGCAACCTTCTTAGCCCTGAATGGCTAGAAAATTCCTTTAAGGGTTAAGATTTAGGTCTCCTCCATTGATCATGTCCAAGGCCATAAGGACATAAGACCAAGGTACACAGTGCCTCAATGGATCTGGATGCCTTAATGGTTTCTTTAGGGATACAATCATGGTCATATTCCATGTAATGTCACCACAAACACCTTTGGACACCTACATAAGGCTCTTACTTTCCCCTTATGATGCAGTCAAGGCCTTGAGATCCATCCACTATGCAAAAATTCTTGATTGTGCCCATATCCTAATATTATGCCAAATATCAACTTTACAAGGTGTATGCTATGGTTAATGCCCCTGGTCATTGCCAATTACCTCAATAAAATTCTATTAGGGTATACTTCTTTCAATTTGTTCCCCAACCGTTTTCCACTCATTTCCCACTTGAATAATAACGATATCCTATATATAGAATAATATCCTATGTGATAGTTTGAGTCATTACTCTTAGCCCGATATGCTTAAAACCTTCCTTTAGGGCCTAATTCCAGTGATTCCTCCCATGACTATGTCAGAGGTTTTCATATCTAGTGTCACTTATATGAACACTCAAATTCCAAGGATAGTGTTGGAGTTCATGGGTTTGTTTTAAAGCTTACCTTAGGGTTTAATACCAAGTTTACTCCTATGAGTTTGTTAATATTATATGCTTAGATGTTTCCTCTAAGGTTCAAGTCCCGAGTTTCATCTTTTAATCATGTCTATTCCATGAAGACCTATACCTAGTTTTATTTCCTCCAATTCCCCCATCTCCCTATTATAAGGCCATAGATCTTCTCAAAAAGTAATTTGTGTTGCCTCAACAAATAATTATTATCCCTATATGCCTAAAAGTTTCATTGAGGCTAAGGCCTAGGTTTATTCTCTTAACTAGGTTGAGGGCCAGTAGACCTATCACTAGTGATCAAAACCTCATAATAGTATCAATTGCCACACATAGACGTTAAGAATATTCTTAAGAAGACATGTGTGTTAAAAAGTTTCTTTTAGGGCCCAATGAAGAGTTTTCCTCCCTCGAACATGTCCAAGGATTTGATACTCATGCCTTGTGCTCAAAGCCTAATAATGATACTAATATCCATAAAGTAATTTAATAAGATCACTAAATATATACCCTATTGAATATTCAAATTTAAGTTCAAATCACTTTTATTAATATTTTTTAATAGTAATAAATTAAAAATGGTTGTGTTTAATTATTTGTCAATATTAAGAATAATAGGTGTCTATTTGGTTGGATAATATTAAAAATGAATAATTGAATTGGGCTATTTACAAAATAATTCTTTGTGAAATTCTTGTGCTTTTGGTGCAAAACCTCATAAATGAATCTTGTGAATTTACTTGTAGAAATAATATAAAAACAAATAATTGAATTTGTTGTGATTGTGGTGTAAAACCTCATAAATTAATCATGAGCATTTATTTGAATTGATTTTTTGAATTAAATTATTTACAAAATAATTATTTATGAATTTCTTGTGTTTATGGTGTAAATTAACATAGTTAAATCATATTTGTACATGTCCATGTGACAAATATGAGCTTAGCAATACTATATGGTACTTGTGAAGGTGACATTTCTCAATACTTAAGATTCATTTATCCTAAGGCCTAGAATTATTCTCTCAACCACTCGACCTATCCCTAGTGATTAAGACCTTATAATGGTGTGAATTCCCATACGTAGAAGCTAGGAATACTATTATGAAGATTTCTGGTCACCATTGTGGTGTCTTCTTGTATCTAGGTTCCTAAAAGCTTCTTGTAGGTCCCTAGAGAGGGATTTTCTCCTTTGACTATGTCCATGAATTGAGACCCATGGCTTGTGCTAAAAACCTAATAATGGTACAAATTTCCATCAAGAAATTTAATATTATAAAAATATTATTAATTAAATAATCAAATTTCAATTCAGAGAAATTTTATTACTACTTTATAATAATAATAAATTTAAAATGGTTGTTTTTATTTATTTGTTTAAATAATATTAATAATGAATAATTGAATTCAGCTATTTGCAAAATAATTAGTTGTGAACTTGTTGTACTTGTGGTGCAAAGCCTCATAAATGAATCATGTGAATTTATTTGCTTAAATATTCTAAAAATAATAAATTGAACTTGTTGTGATTGTGGTGCAAAAACTCACAAATTAATCTTTGATCATTTATTTGAATTGATAAAACAAAAAATAAATATTGAAGTTATTTACATAATAATTATTTGTGAATTTGTTATGTTTATGGTGCAAATCCTCATAACTTAATCCTACTTGTACATGTCCATGTCACCAATAAAAGGCTAGCACCACTTTATGGTACTTTCCAACATGGCATTTATTTTAACATAAATGAAAAAAAAACTCAATTTCCAATACTATCAACAAATATAACACCATATTAACCACATATAAGTGGTGCTAATACCACCACCTTAACACCACAAAATGTAAGTGATGCCAATACTACCACATTAACACCACAAAATGTAAGTGGTGCTAACTTGTGGTGTTAAAAGATAAATTTTCTTGTTGTGTATATAGGCCCTTGAATTTCCATGGCATTGCAGTGTGCCAAGATGGGAGACGAGGAACTTTATCGAAATATACAGACAAAACGATTCATGGCTCAAGTACTGACCTTGTCAATAAGATTCATGAGTTTGACTAATTATAAAAATTCATCTGTTTTGTTTTGAAAACACTAATCTATGTTTGTTGCCTACTGTTTTAGATCCAATATTAAAAAGAAAATTATAGAGTTGGCTAAATTGGACTTCAATATTCTGCAATGCACACATCAGAAAGAGTTGCAAATTATCTCAAGGTAGAGTGGTCTCTAACATTCATATAGGTTAGATTCTGTACCTAAGTATTATGTAAAGATTGATTTATTGTCAATTATGTTAAAAAATAGGTGGTGAAGAGAGTCATATCTATCAGCTGGATTTCTTTAGGGAGCGTCATGTGGAGTCTTATTTCTGGGTGGTTACAGGCACATTCGAGCCTGAGTTTTCTCGAAGCAGAATTGCTGTCACAAAACTTGCTACACTGATGATGACTGTTCTAGATGACCTATTTGATAATCATGGAACATTGGAGGAACTCCAAATCTTCACAACGGGAGTGAGAAGGTGATTCGAATTCAAATTACAGCTACTGTCATGAAGAAATAGACCGCAGTCCAAATTATTTGTATTTTTCTGAGCATATTCAAGTCATGTCATGACCCATCGACATTGTATTGTATTGTTATATATAACGAGAAGAAGTTTCTGTGCTATTTCCAGAGGGGATAGTTCGTTAATAGGCCGCCTTCCAAACTATATCAAAAAAATATTCGAGGTCTTCTTGAAGACATCGAATGAATACACTGCTGAAGTTGTAAAAGAGCAAGGGCGGGATATGGCTGCCTACATTCGAAAAAATGGCGTATGTACTGTTTATCATTAGAGACAACCAGGCACATTTTTTTGTTTTGTTAGCAAATCAATGACAGCATCTGGAGCAAATATAATCTCCATCCATGATCCAAATATACTCTCCATCCAAGATCCAGCATCTGGAGCAAATTCCGCTTCTGTTAATGGATCAAATTTTACCACGACATTCTGGAGCAAATATACTTTCCATCCAATTAGATCCAACATCTTTTAGAATTGACGCTCAGGCTCAAGGACGACATAACAGATTTAGAGGTATATACCTTGCATTAGAATTCAGATTTATTCCAAAAGCGTTTAAACCAAATGAGATTTTCATTACAATAGTACAATACTTACTCACGCCGTACGTCATGATTAATTTTGACACTTTCCACTATATATGAAGGAAGAGAAGGAACGCGGGGAGATAGTTTAATGTGTAGAGTGTTATCTGAGGGACAATCCTGAAGCTAGCAGAGAAGATGCTTTAAATCATATTAAGGGCATCCTGGATCTTTCGCTCAGCGAATGGAATAGGGAATTTCTAAAGCATGACAATGTGCCGCTGTGTTGCAAAAAGTTATCTTTCAATCTTGCACGGTGCACCCACCTCCTCTTCATATACAAATATGGCTTTTCCATTTCTGACAAGGAGGTAAAGAACTACATAATAAAAGTTCTTATCAACCAGGTGCCTCTCTGAATATATTTATGATTATATGGCCATGAAAAATTAGGAGTTCAGAGCATGAGACAGTCCTAGGGTTTGATGGTTGTCCCATTTAATATAATGAACTAAATTTGACATATTTATTTTGCTATAAAGAAATTTTTCATTATATTAAGAATAATATATTTTGCATTATATATTTATGACGTAGGTGTTTTCCACCATGAGAAGTTGTTTGGAAACACTCAATATAATGTGTACAGAGACCTTCAATTCTTAAATGGTTCATTCATTCAACAACAAAAACACTGTCAATCTGGTGTTGCAATATATCCTAATAAATTACACCCGGCTGGGTGCAGCAATCAACCGTAATCATTATGGAACCTAACGCATGAACTGGAGGTCATAATCTTTAGTGGTGGAATTATTAAAGAATAATATTTTAATGAATTAATAGTGAGGTGTATTAGCTTTGAAATAAAATACTAATATCATGTGACTTGGTTCATGCTTTACTTTTTATGGATCAGATTTCTTCATATATCACCATATCTGATCTGATCTGATATGAGTATTTCTTGTAAATATTAAATATGTAAATCGGTATCCATCTTAATTCAGTACTTCACGTTCAAACATATAATGAATTTTGTTGTGTAATATTTTTTGCCCATATAATGAAAATAATATCACATATAATGAATTCTGTTTAATATCTTAAAGCTACGTAATTCTATTGCAGAATAGTCTGAAAATAGTTACACGTCCCTTATAGAACATTCAGATTTGCTATAAGTCTGGAATACTCCATCCATTGCATTCAAAAATAGTCGATCTCTTCCAACAAAATCTTGGCCAAACGACTCTTCTAGCAAAATCTTGTCCAAAAGACTTCTAAATCAAAGATAGTGTTAAATAAATTCCTTAAAATGTTTCCTCCATCCAAGAAGTCTATTTTCAATTGGTTTGATTTTACCATAGTAGCATAATTTGAGTATGAATACTAATATTATTCGGTACATTAAAATTAAATAATATAGGGAAGTAGACTTCTTATATGAATAATAATTTCAATCCAATATACACTGATATATCATAAATGTACATTCCAGGGTTGGTAGGTGCTGGGGGAGAAATTCTTGACTCCATGGGGAGCAAGCAGAAGGAGTTCGCCTAGAACATTGGAAGAAAAACAAATAATGGGGCTGAATGGCTTGGCCTCTTTAAAGGGATGGAAATTGCAATCAAGGTGGGCATCACGAAACTCTTGGTCTTAGGTGACTCCCTTATAATTATCACAGAAGCAAGAAAAATAGTTGGCAACACGAAAGCACCCATCTAAAAAATGCACAATCTCCTTCTTTGCATCAATGAAGAGTTTCAGGAAATCACGTTTATGCACATACTGTGTGAGCTAAAAGGTCGAGCTGACAAAATGGCTAATATTGAAGTTAGTCTTTCTTATGGGATTCTCAGTTGCAACAATGAGACCTTGGAAGAATCCTGAGTTCCCTAGCTCAATTATGATCCTAATGGCTTGGAACCATTCCTATAAAATCCTAATTTTCATAGCCCTAAGAGCTTTCTTGGATCTTCGGGCTCATTTCAATAGTGGGTACATCTAATTGAAACATTGGAATCTTGATTTAAACAATATGAGGGCTCTTCGATTCTTGCACATACACGCTCGAATTTAATGAAATTGGCCAGCTAGCCACACGTCCAGCATGTGAGCTGGGTTTTAGCCTTTATCTCGGCCGAAGGAGCCATTCATGCCCTCACCCTGGCGTTTCCGGTGACTTTGATTGCAAGGTAGCGTTGTGGAGTGTGTATCGCTGTGGAGCTTGCCGTGGTGCAGGATTGCTGTGGAACGTGTAGTGGTGTGTTGAATCTCAGAGAAGGTAGAAGCATGGACTGTATTGGAGCTGGGCGTCCCCACGGGGGAAGAGGAATCTACCTTCTTGGAGATGGACGCTTCCAGAGAAGAGACATAGGGAACCAGAAATGTCGAAGGTGCTTCTCGGTGAAGAGAGGCCCAAAAGGTGGAAGCATCAAGGGTTGGTCCTCGGGAGAATGGCTGGGCGATTCTGCGGAAGACGAGAGTAAGTCTAGGTGTGATATTTGCGGTAATCATGGCGGCGTTGGGGACTTGCAGGGGCATAATGGGACACGAAAAATCTCCAAGTTTGAAGTTGAGTTCTTGGACAGGCTTCAGGAGCTTGAGCTGCAGAATAGGCTAATTCGCAGCGAGAATATAGAACTCAAAAATGTGTTAACTCGTCTATACATTCTGGTGTACTCTTCCCACACTTAGGCCAAAGCTGATTTTCAGAACATCTCTGCGAAAATGGAGCACATGGAGGATACCCTAGGTAGAGCCTACCAGCATAAGGTTCAAAAGCATAATGTTTCAGGCAAAGAAATGGAAGAGAAATGGAAGTCATCAACAGGAAGATGGAAAAGCTCCAGAAGTACATGGCCAATGAAGGAAATTTCGTGGACCTCAGCGCAGAGAAGAATAGTGCAGCAATCTCCGCGGATGTTGCTATGGATTTTAGACTGCAGTAGGGGCTTCGGCGATACAGGTCTTCGGTTGGATATTTCTAGCTCTATGTTATATTTTGATAAGTTATATAGTAGTATGTCTATGTTATATTTTGATAAGTTATATAGTAGTATGTCTAGAGTCTCTGGAGTAGGTTGTAGTAGCAATTTTGATAGCCTGGGCAGTTCAAAAGCTTCCTTTTTGTATAAGGCAAAAGTTGGTCCATGTTATATTTCTGCCTCTTATTGCTAGGGTAGTTTTTTAGAATATATTGTTATCATAGGATTGAAAGAAACTCTCCAAGATATCAGATGGAAAAAGAAGTTCTAGGATTGATGGATGCTTCTCTCCCAAGGGAGCATTCTGATCATACTTTGTTTTGTATTTTCTACCTTTTTTTATAAATATATGAGATACCCGTTTCTATTAAAAAAATATCATAAATGTACATTTAAAATCATTGGTTTATTTCTAGATTTGTTAGTTACAAGAAAAATTACTATTTAAAAACAAAAATATAAAATCTCAATGTAGTCTAATAAAAGGTGTGATAGAGGGTGTGAGAGATAACAATTAGTTAGTAATAAGTGTGAGAGATAACAACTATTTAACATAAATTACTTTTATAAGAAAGTATGAAATTGAATGTAATTTAGATTTTATAGTGATTAAATAATTAAAATATGGTATTTCAAAAAGTTAATACGACTAAATTATGCTACTATGGATTTTACTTTATAAGCCGTTACAATAACTAATTTCCTTAAGTTTAAGAAATGTTTGATTTTATTTTAACGGAACTCCAAAAATATAATTTTTTTTAAATTCTTATTTTTAGCAATTTAATAAAAAGAAAAACGATGGTAGTAAACTCCAATATGGTGATACTGGGTAATTGAGTGTTGTATTAAGGCAGTTAATATTTTTGTCATATAATTCATATTTTATGTAGCTAATAGTTATAATATCAGTTTTGTAAGTATCTTGTTTGAAAAGTAGTGCATGAGAGACTAATAGTTATAATATCAGTTTTGTAAGTATCTTGTTTGAAAAGTAGTGCATGAGAGATTGTCTTTGGGTAATTGAGTGCTATATTAAGGCAGTTTATATTTTTGTCATATAATTCATATTTTATGTAGCTAATAGTTATGATATCAGCTTTGGAAGTATCTTGTTTGGAAAGTAGTGCTTGAGAGATTGTCTTTATATCATTGAGTACGAATGTAATAGTTTATTATTACATTATTGAGAAAATATATGTAAGAGTTGTCATTTTATTTATAATGTAAGAGGCTTATTTTTCAGGGAATTGTTATATAGTGTTGTTATAATAATTAGACTCGTCTTTATTAATTTTGAAGGAAAGTTATATATATATATATATAAAAGTAAGTATTATAATATGTATATTTATTGAAATACTGAAATAAGGGTTGTCCGTCCATATGACACATTAGGATTAAAGGAGTTCCCCAATTTTGATGTACAAAAAAAAATGCGTCATCGGGTGTCACATTTCTTATGACACATTATAATTCGTAAAATAAAGGCTAGGATGATATCCTACATACCTTTATATAAGTGAGATTTGATGCACAATTATTTAAAGATTTAAAAATAGGGATTAGTTGAAAACTCTATTTAGTTAAGATTGCATGTGGAATCCAATTGGTATAAAAAGAAATCCCTTATAATCCATGGTGGTTATATACAAGTATATGGGTAGAATTATTTATGTGTTGGGTAAACATAGTATTGAAGTTGATATTATTATTATTATAAATTGTGGATTGCATATAATTACAAGTTAGGGTGAATGATAATGAATTGAACAATATAAGTGTGGATTACACACATTTGAATGATATTGAAGTTAACATTTATAATTGTGGAATTATACATTGGTCAAAAATAGAATTAATAATTAGGGTATAATGGTTATGCCTATAAAAGTGCACATTTTAGTTAACCACTATGAATACTTATGGATTGGTACAAGGTAATGATACCCACTTATGACGCGTTAGTTGCAATGGCATGCTGGAAAAACACAAATTTTATCAATAAAATGAATTATTAGAGGTACCTACAAAACTTTTTAGAATTAGGTGTAAAAAGATTAAACATAGAAAATCGGATCACCTTCCGGAATATATAACTTTTATTTATGTAAAAGTGATATAACCACCCCAAAATGTCATTATTTTAAGATTGGTATGTTATTTTTTCTCTAAAACATAATGCATATGTTCGCATTGGTCCACTGGTTTGTTATGTAAATTGTCAAATTATGAGGAAAAAAATATGTAGTGGCGTAGGCAACCGACGGATCTTGTGTAGGGCTATTTTTCCAAAATTTTAAAAGTTAATTATATATATATATTTTTAAATTAAGAAATTGAGTGAAGCCTTAAAACAACATGGTCGAGTGTTGGTCCACCATATCATGGTCTGAACATAATCAATAGACTTTTTTTTAGCTTGTAGGTATTCTTGTACTCTTGTATGGGTTCTTTTCCATTTTCGAAATATGTAATCCAATCAAAAGTTATAGCCCAAATAAACGACCTATGTTTTTTACAAATTTGGCATGAGTGCAGTTAAAAATGAATTAAAAATAGAAAACAATAACATATCTATTCAAAAAAATATAGTTAGAATCCGCACACAGAGCTCGATAAGTGTGTGCAATTTCATCAATAGTGCACAAGTGGAGCATATGCAAAACTAAGCGTGAATAACATAAAGTTACCGAAATTGGTGTGTTGTGCCATAACTCATACTGAGCCTCAAGGTTTGGCAATTTGAAACTAGTATCAAACCTGCAAGGGCGCCAAAAAAAAATTGAATCCAAACACGCGTGCGCGCACTTGTAGATGCGCGCACGCGTTCGTTCTGACATCTTCATTTTTTTCTATATCTCCCCTCTTCTCTCTTTCACCACAAGGGTTAGGAGATATATTATTACACAAAATCACTAACTCGCATTATCCTCATATACATATAAATATTCATCCTTATAACCATAAATCAATGACCCCTATATCTCAATCCACAAACCCTTGACCTTTAGTCCCTAGCCATTGCAATCCCTAGTGCCCAGTACAACTAACCATTATAAATCTTAGCCCACTATAATCCTAAAATAGTATAGCCCCTAAAAATATTAAATACTAATACATAATGATATATATCTCTTAACCCCTATAATCCTAACCACCTAATCCTAACATCTAAAGTGTCTAGTCAAATAAAGATTAACCCCTAACCCTTATAACCTCTAATTCTCATCAACCCTAAACTCATTCATCAAACACCCAACCCCTAAAACCTATAACCCATAGCTAGTTTAGAGAGATAGTCAGAGAAAGAGGGACCTGAACCTTGGGCTGTGAAGAAATATTCTATCGAGAAAGAGCTATGATTATTTCCTCCACTAACCACACATTACCTCTTAATGGTATCATTGGCTTATGATTAAGGATGACAATACCATGAAGTGGTTTTGAGCAATATGTATGTGCCTGATCAAGGCTTTGGGAATGATGTCTTATGGAAGAATATCGTGCCTTTGGACATAAAGAAACCATTTAGACATCCAAGGCCATGAACAATATCTAAAAGCACCAAACAATACTTTATAGGGGTATCCATTGTGCTATGTATCCAAGTCTCGGGAGGTAGGGCATTGGACATGGTCAAGGGATGAGACATAAGACTTGGCCTTAAAGGAATCTTATATCCATCTAGGGCTAAGAAGGTTACCTCCACCAACTACACATGGCCTCTTGAGGTATCATTGTCCTGTGATTGAGGATGGAAGTTTCATTATATGGTTTTGAATAGTATCTACATGTCTTAGGGCCTTGGAAATGGTTTTCTAGGGAATAATACCATGCATTTGGCCCTAAAGAAACCAAATCATGAGTTTTCTCCGCTAGCCATGTCTAGGGTGCTCACATCCATATGTAGTGCTTAAAAAGTCCTAATGGCACACATTTCCCCAGTTAAAAATAAATATATCATAGGAGGTCATGAGTCATTCTTCAAGGTGATATTTTTAACCTTTGATACCGAAAATATTCCTTTCCAGAATAAGACCAACATTTCCTCGTTTAAGAATTTCTAGGGACCTAAATCCTATGCCTAGTGTTAAACCTCATAATGAGAAAGATATCCCCATAGCTTGTAGGATAGAGACACTCTTTGGATATCATGGCTAGTGGTTCAAGGTGACATTTAACCTTGGATTCCTAGAATCTTATTTTAGTGGTCATGGATTTGGTTTCCATCCTTGAACATGTAAAGGACCCAAGGTCCATACCTAATGATGTGAACCTTCTAAATGAGCTAACATCCCCTCTTGGAGGGAAAGGATTCTGTTGGAGGTCAAGTGTGGTGCTTCAATGCATCCTTTAGGAATTAGATGCCTCAAAACTTCCTTTATGATATAAGACATGGGATTCATCGCTTGATCATCTCTAGGGCCCTAGGAATTATATCTACTATTGAAAACCACCTAATGCCATACATATAACCATGCAGAGGCCATGTGTGCTAGTTTGAGGTGTCTTGTTTTTCCTTAGATTCCTAGGATATTCATTTAGGGATTAAGGCCCAATTTTCTACCCAACTGTATTAAGGTACTCAAGTTCAATACCTAGAGCTAAAAAAATTCTAATGGAATCATTATCACCACTCAAATGCAAGTGAATCCATCAAGAGGTCACGTGAGGTAGTTAAAGGCATTGATATTGGATGTAGATGACTAGAATTTTCATTTAGGGAATTATGCTTTCTTTTCTTAATGATGTCCTGGGCCTTGAGTCCTGTTATTAGTGTTTAAAATCCCCTAATGACATGAATATTCATACTTAAATGCCAATGGTTCTTTAAAGCATTGTTCATGGCTATGGATGCCTCAATGGTTTCTTTAGGGCCAAATGCATGGTATTCTTTCATCGAAAGTATTCCTAATGCCCTAGGACACGTACATATTTATTAAAACCACATAATGGCATAAAACATGTTTCCATCCCTTAACATGTGAAGGACCCAAGGTCCATACCTAATGATGTGAACCTTCGAAAGGAGCTAACATCTGCACTTGGAGGGAAAGGATTATGTTGGAGTTCAAGTGTGGTGCTTCAATGCATACCTTATGAATTAGAAGCCTTAAAACTTCCTTTATGATATAAGACATGGGATTCATCGCTTGATCATATCTAGGGCCCTAAGAATTATACCTACTACTAAAAACCACCTAATGCCATACATATACCCACGTAGAGGCCATGTGTGTTAGTTTGAGGTGTCAATCCTTTCCTTAGATGCCTAGGATATTTGTTTAGGGATTAAGACCCAATTTTCCTACCCCAACCATGTCAAGCTACCTGAGATCAATACCTAGAGCTCAAAATTTTCTAATGGAATGCATATCACCTCTCAAATGCAATTGAGTCCAGCAAGAGTTCATGAGTGGTAGTTAAAGGAATTGTTCTTCGATGTAGATGAATAGAAGATTCATTTAGGGAATTATGCTTTCTTTTCTTAATGATACCATGGGCCTTGAGTCCCATTATTAGTGTTTAAAATCCCCTAATGGCATGAATATTCGTACATAAATGCCAATGTGCTTTAAGGCATTCTTCATGGCTATGGATGCCTCACTGGTTTATTTAGTTCCAAAGACATGGTATTCTTCCATGGAAAGTATTTCCAATTCCCTAGGACACATACATATTTATCAAAACCACATAATGGCACAAACATCATCAATCATAGGACAATGATACCTCCAAAACACCACATGTTTTTGGTGTAGGAAACCTTCTTATCCCTGCATGGTTAGAAGATTCCTTTATCACTTGAGTTGTAGGTATCTTCCATTACCATGTCCAAAGGCCCTAAGACCACAAGACCTAAATACATAGCACCATGGATACCCATGGAAAGTCATGTGGGATTATTTGAGGAATTGTGCATGTCTCTAGATGCCTCAATGGTTTCTTTAGAGCCAAAGGAATGGTATTCATCCCTATAATGCCATTCTGAAGGCCCTAGGACACCTTCATAATTCTCAAAACCACCTGATGGAACCAACATACTAAATCATAGGCCAGTGATACCTCTCAATATGCCATGTCTGGGTTGTGGAGTAAACCTACTTAGTTTTAGATGTTTAGAAGAATCCTTTAGAGCCTCAGGCTTAGGTCTCCTCCACTAACCATGTCCAAGGCCCCAAGTCTACAAGACCCAGATACATAGTTCCATAGTTACCACTCCAATGTAGTGCATGGTGCTTTGAGGAAGTGTTCATGGCTTTGAATTCCTCAACATTTTCTTTAGGGACAAAGGCATGGTCTTCTTCCATGTAAAATCATTCGCAAGGCCCTGTGACACCTACATAATGCTTAAAAAAACTTAATGTCATTGAAATCCTCAGTCATAGGCTAATGATACAATCAAGGGGCCATGTGTGGTTGCTGGGTACCACCTCCTTTGCCTTAGATGGATAGAATATTCCTTTAGGGATTAACGATCAGGTGTCCTATGATGACAATGCCCAAGGCCCAAAGGCCAAAAACCTAGATGCATACTACCATGGACACCCATACGAAGTCATGCATGATGCCTTGATGCATTGTTCAAGTCTCTGAATTCCCCAATAATGAATTCAGGGACAAACACATAGTCTTCTTCCCTATAATATCATTCCCAAGGGCTTGACATGTGTAGATACTACTCAAAACCATCTAATTGCACTAAAATCCTCAATCATAAGCCAATTCTACCTTCATGAGGCCATGTGTGGTTGGTTGAGGTATCCTTCTTATCCTTGGATGGATAGAATATTCCTTTAGGGCCCAAGGTTGAGGTCTCCTCCCTTAACCATGTCCAATGCTCCAAGTACCAATGACTTGGATGCATAGCACCGTGGATACTTTACGAAGCCATGTGTGGTGCTTTGTGGAATTATTAACGGATTTAGATGCTTAAATGGTTTCTTTGAGGTCAAAGGCATGGTCCTATTCTATAGAATGTCATTCCTAAGGCCCCCAATATATGTGTCTATCACTCAAAACCACCTAATGCAATCAACATCCCCAATCATAGACCATTGATACCCTTAAGAGGCCACGTGTAGTTGGTGGAGGTAACCTTCTTAGCCATGGATGGATAGAAGCTTCCGTTAGGGACCTATGTTCAAGTCTCTTCCACTAACCATGTTATTTAGGGGCTAAGGTTCACGGTAGGTTCATGTCTCTTCCAATGATCATGTACAAGCCCTCAAGACCTAGATAAATATCTCAATGACACCCTTGCAAAGTCATGCATGGTGCTTTGAGGGATTGTTCATGGCTCTAGATTCTGAATGATTTATTTGGGGCCAAAGGCATGGCCTTCTTCTCTAGAGAACCATTCTCAAGGCCCTAAGAAACTTACATACTTCTCAAAACCACATAATAGTGTTAATATCCTTAATCATAGGCCAATGATACCACCCTCAAGAGTCCATGTGTAGTTGGTTGAGGTAGTCTTATTATCCTTGGAAGGATAGAACATTCATTTAGGGATAGAGGTTCAAGTCTCCTCCTTTGACCATGTCAAAGGACCCAAGGCCCTATGACATGGATACCTAGTGGCATGGATATCCATGCAAGGTCATGCATGGTGCTTCAGGCATTGTTTGTCACCCTCGATGCCTAAATCATTTCTTTAGGGCCAAAAGCATGGTCATTTTCCCTTAAACATCATTTCCAATATCATGAGACAGGTAAATACTACTCAAAAACCACCTAATGCAAATGACATAATCAGTCATAGGCCAATGATACCCTCAAGAGGCCATGTGTTTCTAGTGAAGGGAAATCTTCTTATCCCTATATGGATATAAGAATATTTTAGATCTCAAGATTTAGGTCTCCTCCACTAACCCATGTCCAAGGCCCCAAGGCCACAAGACCTAAATACATAGTGCCATAGATACCCCTATGAAGTAATAAATGGTGCTTTTAGGTAGTGTTCATGGCTCTAGATGCCTCAAACGATTTATTTAGGGCCAAAGGCATGGTCTTCTTCCCCTGGAACATCATTCCCAAGGCTTTGAGACATGTGCATACTACTTAAAACCACCTAATTGTAACAACATCATCAATCATAGGTGAATTATACAATTAAGAGGTTGTGTGTAGTTGGTGAAGGCAAAATTCTTACCCCTAGATGGATACAAGCTTCCTTTAGAGGTGAAGGTTCATGTGTTCTACATTAACCATGTTGAAGGCCCCAACGCCATAGGACTTAGATACATAGTACACTGGATACCTTTTTGAAGTCATTCATGGTACTTTGAGGTATTATAATTCATGGATTTGGACGATTTAATGATTTCTTTAAGGATAAAGGAACGGTCTTCTTCTTAGAACATCACTCCTAAGGCCTCGATACATGGACATACTGCTCAAAAACACCTAATGTCACCAACATCCTCAATCATAGGCTAATGATACTCTCAAGAGGCTATGTGTTGTTGGTAGAGGCAACCTTCTTAGCCCTGAATGGCTAGAAAATTCCTTTAAGGGTTAAGATTTAGGTCTCCTCCATTGATCATGTCCAAGGCCATAAGGACATAAGACCAAGGTACACAGTGCCTCAATGGATCTGGATGCCTTAATGGTTTCTTTAGGGATACAATCATGGTCATATTCCATGTAATGTCACCACAAACACCTTTGGACACCTACATAAGGCTCTTACTTTCCCCTTATGATGCAGTCAAGGCCTTGAGATCCATCCACTATGCAAAAATTCTTGATTGTGCCCATATCCTAATATTATGCCAAATATCAACTTTACAAGGTGTATGCTATGGTTAATGCCCCTGGTCATTGCCAATTACCTCAATAAAATTCTATTAGGGTATACTTCTTTCAATTTGTTCCCCAACCGTTTTCCACTCATTTCCCACTTGAATAATAACGATATCCTATATATAGAATAATATCCTATGTGATAGTTTGAGTCATTACTCTTAGCCCGATATGCTTAAAACCTTCCTTTAGGGCCTAATTCCAGTGATTCCTCCCATGACTATGTCAGAGGTTTTCATATCTAGTGTCACTTATATGAACACTCAAATTCCAAGGATAGTGTTGGAGTTCATGGGTTTGTTTTAAAGCTTACCTTAGGGTTTAATACCAAGTTTACTCCTATGAGTTTGTTAATATTATATGCTTAGATGTTTCCTCTAAGGTTCAAGTCCCGAGTTTCATCTTTTAATCATGTCTATTCCATGAAGACCTATACCTAGTTTTATTTCCTCCAATTCCCCCATCTCCCTATTATAAGGCCATAGATCTTCTCAAAAAGTAATTTGTGTTGCCTCAACAAATAATTATTATCCCTATATGCCTAAAAGTTTCATTGAGGCTAAGGCCTAGGTTTATTCTCTTAACTAGGTTGAGGGCCAGTAGACCTATCACTAGTGATCAAAACCTCATAATAGTATCAATTGCCACACATAGACGTTAAGAATATTCTTAAGAAGACATGTGTGTTAAAAAGTTTCTTTTAGGGCCCAATGAAGAGTTTTCCTCCCTCGAACATGTCCAAGGATTTGATACTCATGCCTTGTGCTCAAAGCCTAATAATGATACTAATATCCATAAAGTAATTTAATAAGATCACTAAATATATACCCTATTGAATATTCAAATTTAAGTTCAAATCACTTTTATTAATATTTTTTAATAGTAATAAATTAAAAATGGTTGTGTTTAATTATTTGTCAATATTAAGAATAATAGGTGTCTATTTGGTTGGATAATATTAAAAATGAATAATTGAATTGGGCTATTTACAAAATAATTCTTTGTGAAATTCTTGTGCTTTTGGTGCAAAACCTCATAAATGAATCTTGTGAATTTACTTGTAGAAATAATATAAAAACAAATAATTGAATTTGTTGTGATTGTGGTGTAAAACCTCATAAATTAATCATGAGCATTTATTTGAATTGATTTTTTGAATTAAATTATTTACAAAATAATTATTTATGAATTTCTTGTGTTTATGGTGTAAATTAACATAGTTAAATCATATTTGTACATGTCCATGTGACAAATATGAGCTTAGCAATACTATATGGTACTTGTGAAGGTGACATTTCTCAATACTTAAGATTCATTTATCCTAAGGCCTAGAATTATTCTCTCAACCACTCGACCTATCCCTAGTGATTAAGACCTTATAATGGTGTGAATTCCCATACGTAGAAGCTAGGAATACTATTATGAAGATTTCTGGTCACCATTGTGGTGTCTTCTTGTATCTAGGTTCCTAAAAGCTTCTTGTAGGTCCCTAGAGAGGGATTTTCTCCTTTGACTATGTCCATGAATTGAGACCCATGGCTTGTGCTAAAAACCTAATAATGGTACAAATTTCCATCAAGAAATTTAATATTATAAAAATATTATTAATTAAATAATCAAATTTCAATTCAGAGAAATTTTATTACTACTTTATAATAATAATAAATTTAAAATGGTTGTTTTTATTTATTTGTTTAAATAATATTAATAATGAATAATTGAATTCAGCTATTTGCAAAATAATTAGTTGTGAACTTGTTGTACTTGTGGTGCAAAGCCTCATAAATGAATCATGTGAATTTATTTGCTTAAATATTCTAAAAATAATAAATTGAACTTGTTGTGATTGTGGTGCAAAAACTCACAAATTAATCTTTGATCATTTATTTGAATTGATAAAACAAAAAATAAATATTGAAGTTATTTACATAATAATTATTTGTGAATTTGTTATGTTTATGGTGCAAATCCTCATAACTTAATCCTACTTGTACATGTCCATGTCACCAATAAAAGGCTAGCACCACTTTATGGTACTTTCCAACATGGCATTTATTTTAACATAAATGAAAAAAAAACTCAATTTCCAATACTATCAACAAATATAACACCATATTAACCACATATAAGTGGTGCTAATACCACCACCTTAACACCACAAAATGTAAGTGATGCCAATACCACCACATTAACACCACAAAATGTAAGTGGTGCTAACTTGTGGTGTTAAAAGATAAATTTTCTTGTTGTGTATATAGGCCCTTGAATTTCCATGGCATTGCAGTGTGCCAAGATGGGAGACGAGGAACTTTATCGAAATATACAGACAAAACGATTCATGGCTCAAGTACTGACCTTGTCAATAAGATTCATGAGTTTGACTAATTATAAAAATTCATCTGTTTTGTTTTGAAAACACTAATCTATGTTTGTTGCCTACTGTTTTAGATCCAATATTAAAAAGAAAATTATAGAGTTGGCTAAATTGGACTTCAATATTCTGCAATGCACACATCAGAAAGAGTTGCAAATTATCTCAAGGTAGAGTGGTCTCTAACATTCATATAGGTTAGATTCTGTACCTAAGTATTATGTAAAGATTGATTTATTGTCAATTATGTTAAAAAATAGGTGGTGAAGAGAGTCATATCTATCAGCTGGATTTCTTTAGGGAGCGTCATGTGGAGTCTTATTTCTGGGTGGTTACAGGCACATTCGAGCCTGAGTTTTCTCGAAGCAGAATTGCTGTCACAAAACTTGCTACACTGATGATGACTGTTCTAGATGACCTATTTGATAATCATGGAACATTGGAGGAACTCCAAATCTTCACAACGGGAGTGAGAAGGTGATTCGAATTCAAATTACAGCTACTGTCATGAAGAAATAGACCGCAGTCCAAATTATTTGTATTTTTCTGAGCATATTCAAGTCATGTCATGACCCATCGACATTGTATTGTATTGTTATATATAACGAGAAGAAGTTTCTGTGCTATTTCCAGAGGGGATAGTTCGTTAATAGGCCGCCTTCCAAACTATATCAAAAAAATATTCGAGGTCTTCTTGAAGACATCGAATGAATACACTGCTGAAGTTGTAAAAGAGCAAGGGCGGGATATGGCTGCCTACATTCGAAAAAATGGCGTATGTACTGTTTATCATTAGAGACAACCAGGCACATTTTTTTGTTTTGTTAGCAAATCAATGACAGCATCTGGAGCAAATATAATCTCCATCCATGATCCAAATATACTCTCCATCCAAGATCCAGCATCTGGAGCAAATTCCGCTTCTGTTAATGGATCAAATTTTACCACGACATTCTGGAGCAAATATACTTTCCATCCAATTAGATCCAACATCTTTTAGAATTGACGCTCAGGCTCAAGGACGACATAACAGATTTAGAGGTATATACCTTGCATTAGAATTCAGATTTATTCCAAAAGCGTTTAAACCAAATGAGATTTTCATTACAATAGTACAATACTTACTCACGCCGTACGTCATGATTAATTTTGACACTTTCCACTATATATGAAGGAAGAGAAGGAACGCGGGGAGATAGTTTAATGTGTAGAGTGTTATCTGAGGGACAATCCTGAAGCTAGCAGAGAAGATGCTTTAAATCATATTAAGGGCATCCTGGATCTTTCGCTCAGCGAATGGAATAGGGAATTTCTAAAGCATGACAATGTGCCGCTGTGTTGCAAAAAGTTATCTTTCAATCTTGCACGGTGCACCCACCTCCTCTTCATATACAAATATGGCTTTTCCATTTCTGACAAGGAGGTAAAGAACTACATAATAAAAGTTCTTATCAACCAGGTGCCTCTCTGAATATATTTATGATTATATGGCCATGAAAAATTAGGAGTTCAGAGCATGAGACAGTCCTAGGGTTTGATGGTTGTCCCATTTAATATAATGAACTAAATTTGACATATTTATTTTGCTATAAAGAAATTTTTCATTATATTAAGAATAATATATTTTGCATTATATATTTATGACGTAGGTGTTTTCCACCATGAGAAGTTGTTTGGAAACACTCAATATAATGTGTACAGAGACCTTCAATTCTTAAATGGTTCATTCATTCAACAACAAAAACACTGTCAATCTGGTGTTGCAATATATCCTAATAAATTACACCCGGCTGGGTGCAGCAATCAACCGTAATCATTATGGAACCTAACGCATGAACTGGAGGTCATAATCTTTAGTGGTGGAATTATTAAAGAATAATATTTTAATGAATTAATAGTGAGGTGTATTAGCTTTGAAATAAAATACTAATATCATGTGACTTGGTTCATGCTTTACTTTTTATGGATCAGATTTCTTCATATATCACCATATCTGATCTGATCTGATATGAGTATTTCTTGTAAATATTAAATATGTAAATCGGTATCCATCTTAATTCAGTACTTCACGTTCAAACATATAATGAATTTTGTTGTGTAATATTTTTTGCCCATATAATGAAAATAATATCACATATAATGAATTCTGTTTAATATCTTAAAGCTACGTAATTCTATTGCAGAATAGTCTGAAAATAGTTACACGTCCCTTATAGAACATTCAGATTTGCTATAAGTCTGGAATACTCCATCCATTGCATTCAAAAATAGTCGATCTCTTCCAACAAAATCTTGGCCAAACGACTCTTCTAGCAAAATCTTGGCCAAAAGACTTCTAAATCAAAGATAGTGTTAAATAAATTCCTTAAAATGTTTCCTCCATCCAAGAAGTCTATTTTCAATTGGTTTGATTTTACCATAGTAGCATAATTTGAGTATGAATACTAATACTATTCGGTACATTAAAATTAAATAAAATAGGGAAGTAGACTTTTTATATGAATAATAATTTCATTCCAATATACACTGATATATCATAAATGTACATTCCAGGGTTGGTAGGTGCTGGGGAGAAATTCTTGACTCCATGGGGAGCAAGCAGAAGGAGTTCGCCTAGAACATTGGAAGAAAAACAAATAATGGGGCTGAATGGCTTGGCCTCTTTAAAGGGATGGAAATTGCAATCAAGGTGAGCATCACGAAACTCTTGGTCTTAAGTGACTCCCTTATAATTATCACAGAAGCAAGAAAAATAGTTGGCAACACGAAAGCACCCATCTAAAAAATGCACAATCTCCTTCTTTGCATCAATGAAGAGTTTCAGTAAATCACGTTTATGCACATACTGTGTGAGCTAAAAGGTCGAGCTGACAAAATGGCTAATATTGAAGTTAGTCTTTCTTATGGGATTCTCAGTTGCAACAATGAGACCTTGGAAGAATCCTGAGTTCCCTAGCTCAATTATGATCCTAATGGCTTGGAACCATTCCTATAAAATCCTAATTTTCATAGCCCTAAGAGCTTTCTTGGATCTTCGGGCTCATTTCAATAGTGGGTATATCTAATTGAAACATTGGAATCTTGATTTAAACAATATGAGGGCTCTTCGATTCTTGCACATACACGCTCGAATTTAATGAAATTGGCCAGCTAGCCACACGTCCAGCATGTGAGCTGGGTTTTAGCCTTTATCTCGGCCGAAGGAGCCATTCATGCCCTCACCCTGGCGTTTCCGGTGACTTTGATTGCAAGGTAGCGTTGTGGAGTGTGTATCGCTGTGGAGCTTGCCGTGGTGCAGGATTGCTGTGGAACGTGTAGTGGTGTGTTGAATCTCAGAGAAGGTAGAAGCATGGACTGTATTGGAGCTGGGCGTCCCCACGGGGGAAGAGGAATCTACCTTCTTGGAGATGGACGCTTCCAGAGAAGAGACATAGGGAACCAGAAATGTCGAAGGTGCTTCTCGGTGAAGAGAGGCCCAAAAGGTGGAAGCATCAAGGGTTGGTCCTCGGGAGAATGGCTGGGCGATTCTGCGGAAGACGAGAGTAAGTCTAGGTGTGATATTTGCGGTAATCATGGCGGCGTTGGGGACTTGCAGGG
Source organism: Larix kaempferi (assembly GCA_027924585.1). Lineage (NCBI taxonomy): Eukaryota > Viridiplantae > Streptophyta > Pinopsida > Pinales > Pinaceae > Larix > Larix kaempferi. The sequence goes on along the minus strand of BSBM01001244.1, from coordinate 4,066,335 downwards.
GCATAATGGGACACGAAAAATCTCCAAGTTTGAAGTTGAGTTCTTGGACAGGCTTCAGGAGCTTGAGCTGCAGAATAGGCTAATTCGCAGCGAGAATATAGAACTCAAAAATGTGTTAACTCGTCTATACATTCTGGTGTACTCTTCCCACACTTAGGCCAAAGCTGATTTTCAGAACATCTCTGCGAAAATGGAGCACATGGAGGATACCCTAGGTAGAGCCTACCAGCATAAGGTTCAAAAGCATAATGTTTCAGGCAAAGAAATGGAAGAGAAATGGAAGTCATCAACAGGAAGATGGAAAAGCTCCAGAAGTACATGGCCAATGAAGGAAATTTCGTGGACCTCAGCGCAGAGAAGAATAGTGCAGCAATCTCCGCGGATGTTGCTATGGATTTTAGACTGCAGTAGGGGCTTCGGCGATACAGGTCTTCGGTTGGATATTTCTAGCTCTATGTTATATTTTGATAAGTTATATAGTAGTATGTCTATGTTATATTTTGATAAGTTATATAGTAGTATGTCTAGAGTCTCTGGAGTAGGTTGTAGTAGCAATTTTGATAGCCTGGGCAGTTCAAAAGCTTCCTTTTTGTATAAGGCAAAAGTTGGTCCATGTTATATTTCTGCCTCTTATTGCTAGGGTAGTTTTTTAGAATATATTGTTATCATAGGATTGAAAGAAACTCTCCAAGATATCAGATGGAAAAAGAAGTTCTAGGATTGATGGATGCTTCTCTCCCAAGGGAGCATTCTGATCATACTTTGTTTTGTATTTTCTACCTTTTTTTATAAATATATGAGATACCCGTTTCTATTAAAAAAATATCATAAATGTACATTTAAAATCATTGGTTTATTTCTAGATTTGTTAGTTACAAGAAAAATTACTATTTAAAAACAAAAATATAAAATCTCAATGTAGTCTAATAAAAGGTGTGATAGAGGGTGTGAGAGATAACAATTAGTTAGTAATAAGTGTGAGAGATAACAACTATTTAACATAAATTACTTTTATAAGAAAGTATGAAATTGAATGTAATTTAGATTTTATAGTGATTAAATAATTAAAATATGGTATTTCAAAAAGTTAATACGACTAAATTATGCTACTATGGATTTTACTTTATAAGCCGTTACAATAACTAATTTCCTTAAGTTTAAGAAATGTTTGATTTTATTTTAACGGAACTCCAAAAATATAATTTTTTTTAAATTCTTATTTTTAGCAATTTAATAAAAAGAAAAACGATGGTAGTAAACTCCAATATGGTGATACTGGGTAATTGAGTGTTGTATTAAGGCAGTTAATATTTTTGTCATATAATTCATATTTTATGTAGCTAATAGTTATAATATCAGTTTTGTAAGTATCTTGTTTGAAAAGTAGTGCATGAGAGACTAATAGTTATAATATCAGTTTTGTAAGTATCTTGTTTGAAAAGTAGTGCATGAGAGATTGTCTTTGGGTAATTGAGTGCTATATTAAGGCAGTTTATATTTTTGTCATATAATTCATATTTTATGTAGCTAATAGTTATGATATCAGCTTTGGAAGTATCTTGTTTGGAAAGTAGTGCTTGAGAGATTGTCTTTATATCATTGAGTACGAATGTAATAGTTTATTATTACATTATTGAGAAAATATATGTAAGAGTTGTCATTTTATTTATAATGTAAGAGGCTTATTTTTCAGGGAATTGTTATATAGTGTTGTTATAATAATTAGACTCGTCTTTATTAATTTTGAAGGAAAGTTATATATATATATATATATAAAAGTAAGTATTATAATATGTATATTTATTGAAATACTGAAATAAGGGTTGTCCGTCCATATGAATGCACAATTATTTAAAGATTTAAAAATAGGGATTAGTTGAAAACTCTATTTAGTTAAGATTGCATGTGGAATCCAATTGGTATAAAAAGAAATCCCTTATAATCCATGGTGGTTATATACAAGTATATGGGTAGAATTATTTATGTGTTGGGTAAACATAGTATTGAAGTTGATATTATTATTATTATAAATTGTGGATTGCATATAATTACAAGTTAGGGTGAATGATAATGAATTGAACAATATAAGTGTGGATTACACACATTTGAATGATATTGAAGTTAACATTTATAATTGTGGAATTATACATTGGTCAAAAATAGAATTAATAATTAGGGTATAATGGTTATGCCTATAAAAGTGCACATTTTAGTTAACCACTATGAATACTTATGGATTGGTACAAGGTAATGATACCCACTTATGACGCGTTAGTTGCAATGGCATGCTGGAAAAACACAAATTTTATCAATAAAATGAATTATTAGAGGTACCTACAAAACTTTTTAGAATTAGGTGTAAAAAGATTAAACATAGAAAATCGGATCACCTTCCGGAATATATAACTTTTATTTATGTAAAAGTGATATAACCACCCCAAAATGTCATTATTTTAAGATTGGTATGTTATTTTTTCTCTAAAACATAATGCATATGTTCGCATTGGTCCACTGGTTTGTTATGTAAATTGTCAAATTATGAGGAAAAAAATATGTAGCGGCGTAGGAAACCGACGGATCTTGTGTAGGGCTATTTTTCCAAAATTTTAAAAGTTAATTATATATATATATTTTTAAATTAAGAAATTGAGTGAAGCCTTAAAACAACATGGTCGAGTGTTGGTCCACCATATCATGGTCTGAACATAATCAATAGACTTTTTTTTAGCTTGTAGGTATTCTTGTACTCTTGTATGGGTTCTTTTCCATTTTCGAAATATGTAATCCAATCAAAAGTTATAGCCCAAATAAACGACCTATGTTTTTTACAAATTTGGCATGAGTGCAGTTAAAAATGAATTAAAAATAGAAAACAATAACATATCTATTCAAAAAAATATAGTTAGAATCCGCACACAGAGCTCGATAAGTGTGTGCAATTTCATCAATAGTGCACAAGTGGAGCATATGCAAAACTAAGCGTGAATAACATAAAGTTACCGAAATTGGTGTGTTGTGCCATAACTCATACTGAGCCTCAAGGTTTGGCAATCTGAAACTAGTATCAAACCTGCAAGGGCGCCAAAAAAAAATTGAATCCAAACACGCGTGCGTGCACTTGTAGATGCGCGCACGCGTTCGTTCTGACATCTTCATTTTTTTCTATATCTCCCCTCTTCTCTCCTTCACCACAAGGGTTAGGAGATATATTATTACACAAAATCACTAACTCGCATTATCCTCATATACATATAAATATTCATCCTTATAACCATAAATCAATGACCCCTATATCTCAATCCCCAAACCCTTGACCTTTAGTCCCTAGCCATTGAAATCCCTAGTCCCCAGTACAACTAACCATTATAAATCTTAGCCCACTATAATCCTAAAATAGTATAGCCCCTAAAAATATTAAATACTAATACATAATGATATATATCTCTTAACCCCTATAATCCTAACCACCTAATCCTAACATCTAAAGTGTCTAGTCAAATAAAGATTAACCCCTAACCCTTATAACCTCTAATTATCATCAACCCTAAACTCATTCATCAAACACCCAACCCCTAAAACCTATAACCCATAGCTAGTTTAGAGAGATAGTCAGAGAAAGAGGGACCTGAACCTTGGGATGTGAAGAAATATTCTATCGAGAAAGAGCTATGATTATTTCCTCCACTAACCACACATTACCTCTTAATGGTATCATTGGCTTATGATTAAGGATGACAATACCATGAAGTGGTTTTGAGCAATATGTATGTGCCTGATCAAGGCTTTGGGAATGATGTCTTATGGAAGAATATCGTGCCTTTGGACATAAAGAAACCATTTAGACATCCAAGGCCATGAACAATATCTAAAAGCACCAAACAATACTTTATAGGGGTATCCATTGTGCTATGTATCCAAGTCTCGGGAGGTAGGGCATTGGACATGGTCAAGGGATGAGACATAAGACTTGGCCTTAAAGGAATCTTATATCCATCTAGGGCTAAGAAGGTTACCTCCACCAACTACACATGGCCTCTTGAGGTATCATTGTCCTGTGATTGAGGATGGAAGTTTCATTATATGGTTTTGAATAGTATCTACATGTCTTAGGGCCTTGGAAATGGTTTTCTAGGGAATAATACCATGCATTTGGCCCTAAAGAAACCATTGAGGCATCCAAAGCCATGAAAAATGTCTCAAAGCACCATGTATGACTTTGCAGGGATATCCATGATTCCATGGCACTATGTATCCAAGTATTTTGAATTGGGGATTTGGAGGCCATGGGAAGAGACTTGAATCTCGGGAATAAAAGGAATGCTACATCCATTTAGGGATAACAATGTTTCCTCCACCAAGAACATATATGATTTTGAGGGTATCATTGGCCGATTGAGGATGACTGTGTCATTATGGTATCATTAACATATGATTGTTTCGTTGAACCAACATAGATCCATCCTAAATGTGTATCTATCAAGCACTGAGAGGCGTCCAATTTCTTGAGGTGTTTTTTCTTAATGAGTTTTTATTTGGTTTTAAAATTTTCTTTTATGAGCGGATATGGATTTTTTAAATTATTTTTTAATTGGTTTTCACTTTCTATTTAATGAGCCGAAATAAAAAAAAATTAATTACTTTTTCTTTTGGGTACATAATGTGATAGCGTTATGCTACATTACATTACACATATCCCCCATACTAAGTTGTAAGAACCTCTCTATTGTTGGTGCAATAAACACATATGACATTGCAAGCAGATACTTCACCTTCAAATGATCATATTTGATTGAGAACTATGTATAGGTCTTGAGCCATAAACCAATGTAAAGGAATGAGACATTGAAATCAGGCCTAAAATATAACTTTTGAAGCTCAAGGGAAACCAATAATCCCTTGAACTACCACACATGACCTCTATGTAGTACATTTGGCCTATGAGTGGTGATATCTCACTATTAGAAGGTTATGAGCACTAAGGATGGGTCATGGGGAACTTGACATGTTCAAGAGATGAGCCTAATCCTTATGATCTAAAGCAATTTTTTAGGAAACCTACTTTAAGAAAAACACCTTGAACCACCATAGTCGATCCCCTGAGAGTATAATTTTCATATGGGTAATGATATGGGCATCTAGGGATAAAAAATTCACATAAGATCTCTTGAGGGTATCCCTAGCCTCCAAGTGGAGATATGGGCACCATTAGGAGTTTTTGAGCATTAGGTTTCAGTGTTGAGGTATTATACATGGTCAATGGAGGAAGCTGGGGAATTGGGACATAAAGGCATATTCTAGGAATAAGGGTCCATGAATGATGCCTCTAACCACCAAAGATGACTTTTTGAGGGTTTCTGTGGTATTCTAGTGACAATATGGGAACATTAGAAGTTTTTTGAGCACTAGGTATGGGTCTTGCATCCCTAAACATGGTCGAGAGATGAAACTTAGATCTTATTCCCTAAATAATGCTTGTAATCATCCATGGCCAAGAAGGATGAATAAAAAAACACATGGCTTATCAATGATGCTCTTTAACCTATAACTAGATATGTTGATGCTCTTTATCCTATGAGAGGAGATGCCTCTTTAGCCTAGTAATTATGGGTTTTGAGGCTCTATGCATGATCAAGGAAGGAATATATGCATTATGCCCTAAAGGAATCTTTAAGGCATTAAAGGCCATGAATGATACCTTAAAGAAACACACATGACCACCCCATGACTGTTGTAATAATAAAACTAGTCTTTTATGTTTCTTTGTAGACATTACAAAAACATTTGACAAAGTTCCCAAAACTAACCTATAGAATAGTTTGTAATAGGTATAGAGAGAAATTGGGGGTTAGGTTTAGAGAGAGAGAGAGAGAGAGAGAGAGAGGTTAGGTGTATAGAGAGAGAGAGGTTGAGAGAGAGATATAGAAAGAGAGAGAGCGCTAAATTGTTAGGGGTTTAGAGAGAGAGAGAGAGAGATTGGAGGTTAAGGGATTATGGAGGGAGAGGTAGAGAGATATTGGTGGTTAGGGGTTTAGAGAGAAAAAGTTATTGGAGATTAGTGGTTCAAATAGAGAGAGAGAGAGAGAGAGAGAGAGAGAGAGAGAGAGATTGGGGGTTACATGTTTATAGAGAGATATTGGGGGCTAGGTGTTTAGAGAGAGAGAGATAGGGGGCTAGGGGATTAGAGAGAGAGATTGGGAATTAGGGTTTAGAGAGAGAGATTGGGAATTAGGGTTTAGAGAGAGAGATAGAGATTGGTGGTGAGGGGATTGAAAGAGAGAGAGAGAGATTTTGTTTTAATGGTTTAGAGAGATAGATGAAGGGAGAGAAAATGGTGGTTAGGGTCTTACAGAGGAAAAGATAAATATTAGGGGATAATGGGTTAGAGAGAGACGGGGTTATGGGTTTAGGGTTCAATAAAGTGAGAGATTTATGATTCTATGTCAGGAGAGAGATAGAGAGTGAGAGAGAGAGAGACATTTAGAGATAGAGGTTTCAAGAGAGAGAGATTGGTGGTTAGGGGTAGAGAGAGAGAGGGGGGTGGATTGGAATTTAGGGGTTTAGAGGGACATATAGAAAGAGAGAGATAAGGTGTTAGTTTTATAGAGAGAGAGATTGGAGGTTAGGGGATGAGAGAGAGAGAGAGAGAGAGAATAGAGCATATGAGTTTAGAGAGAAAGAGATTGGTGGTAAGGGGTTTAGAGAGAGAGAGAGAGATTGGTGGTAAGGTGTTCAGAGAGAGAGAGATATTGGGGCTCAGTGGTTTAGATAGAGAGAGAGAGATTGGGGATTATGGGTTTAGAGGGAAAGAAATAGATCAAGGTTGTTTGAAAAGAGAGATAAATTAGGGTTAGGTGTTTAATATGAGATGGAGAAAAATTGGAGGTTAGGAGTTTAAAGGGAGAGAGAGAGAGATTGGGGGTTAGGGGTTTAGAGGGAGAACTCATTACCCCTATAACCCTTAAATACTATCAAATTTTAACACTAAAATATATCAACTTTAACCCCATAACTTTAACAACTCTTAACCTGCAATCCTTATAACCCTAATGCCAAAACCCCTAAACACCTAGAAGCACTTATGCACTTGGGGATTATGGTATAGAAGAGGGCCTAAAGGCCTTTATGGGGGGGGGGCTCTAGGAATAAAAGGGAAAATAGAGATTAATTGGGAAATAAATGAACTAAACGTTACCCACCGAACAAAGCAACATTTTGCATAGGCTCGCACATGCTAGGAGAGCGCACGTGCTTCTAACGTGTGTGCACCTCTACTGAACATAAAATTTTGCAAATAACCTGTGCTCTTCTCCCACTTTTTTTTTCACTCATATCTCAAATTTTGTGCTCTTCTCACACACAAATCGACAATTACTTGCATTTTGGATTGAATTCACACAACTTTTAGAGTTTGTTTGACATTTTTGAATACACATCAGTTGGACTCTATTTGGCTCTTTGGATTGAATACAAACCAAATGGACTCTATTTGGCTCTTTGTATTGAATACACAACAGTTGGACTCTATTTGGATATTTGCATTCAATTCTCATGTTTCTTTGACACACTTGAACTCTTCTTAATATAGTGGATACTTCAAAAGACCATTTTACATTTCAAGCAAAGAGCAATCCTTGAGGTATGGTGACAATTTTTCCTTATGAATTGTATTTTAGTCTTCATTCACTATGTTTGAATTGTCTGTATTTTAGTTTTTCCTTATGAATTGTATGATAAATGTATTTTAGTCTTCTTAATATTCAACATAGACAATAAAAAAATCTTACTGCAAAAAAACACAACATGCACCAAGCAATGCTTTCAACCTTTCATAAAGATAATAAAAAAAACTTACTTGCGTCACCACTAATAACCTTTCATAATCACATAACTCCATCCAATACACAAACATTTTTGAATTCCTCATGATTTCACTACAACAATTCACACAAACACCAAAAGAATCAAATTCTTAGTCTTTAGGGGTGATTTTCCCTCATCCAAAACATGAAAAATGAAGTGAGTAGGAGCTTCACCTTTTGTAGGAAATGGGCTCCTACTAACATCCCATACCACCATCCCATACCATCTATTAACATAAACTATTGTGAAAAAACCATGTGCCAAGATCCATGCTACCAAAAAGAGGCTCATTGTACATTGTTTCAAGATGACAAGAAAACATCTCAAATTGAGGTCCTAGAGGTGATGTTGTTTTTATATCTAGGGAATTCTCAATAGCTTTTAAGATTATAAGAAAACATTCTCACTAGATGTTGTTGTACATTGTTTCAAGATGATGACCAATTAAGGACAAATGTGAAATGAGGACCCTACCATGGTATTAGACATAAAATGGGAAATCACAGCCACACATGCAGACAAAAGTGAGTTGCACTCAAAATGAGGGAATTTACCACACTACAAGCCTATGTCACTAAGATGGATAGGAGGACCTTGATGCCAACCTAGGTTGGGTTGTGCATTGCTGAAACATTATTAAATCCCACATCAATATTTGATTGAATAAGTGTGTGATCTATACCAGTAACATAAGCTCTATGCATGTACACACTAATGGGATGTTGAGAGAAAAAAGATCTTTGCTACACCACTTCGATAATTTTTTGTGATAGTTGCAATGGCCTCATGCCACCTTCTTTCTTGCTACCATATTAGTTTTCTCTATATGTCCAATGTCAAGAAAAAAAAACATAATTATGTGACCATAGTTTACATTGTAAACTTATGAAGATAACATGCATAGGTTTGCACAGTACCCAATCAATTGCTATATCGAGTTTTAATAATCTTGCACATTATACAAGTCATAATCGTGGTAAATGTTTGTTTTCCTCATTTCATAATTGAAAAATAATTTATCTTATTTCTTATTTATTCCTGTAGGGGTATATTTTTGTTTTGTTAAAAAACGTATTGAAGATGGGAAACAGACGTAATAATAAAATAAAGTCTAGAAGGAAGGAGTTTCCCCATGAAAAGGCCCACGAGATAAGAGAAAAGGCTAGGTTGTACATGGAAAACAGTATACATCAAAATGTTATTGCCTTAGATCCTAGTGCAAAGCATGCCACGATGATCTCAAGTTCATCAAGAGAAATGAAATGTATGCGGGTAATGGAGCCCTCTCAAAATCCAACGTCAAGCGATCATGCAACGAATAATCCATCAACAAGCAATCATGAAGTGGTTAAATTCAATCAAATCTTGGTTTTTGTTGAGTATGTAGGGATGGATGTTGAATGAGTTGTTAATTGGAAACCTCCCCAGGAAGAACACACACATGTCGAACCGTACACTCCCTTGCAGGACCAAATTGTGAACGATATGCAACAAAAAAATGGTGACAAGACTCGTACTTCCTTTCCAAATCCCTTTCCTTGACTATCAAACAGACAATGAAGAACTCCCAGATGTATTCATGTGGATGAAATTTACTTTTCAGGACTTGAAGGTAAGTTGCCCAAAATCACTATTGATTTCCATTGTAGCAAGATCATCAAAGAATTTTTTGAATAAAAAACCGATGCAACAAAATGTCAATTGTTTCCGGCTTTGATAAAATCACATTATATAGCCCACGTTAAGATAATTTTAGGAATAAAGGTAATTAGAAGTTCAGAGGCCAACAATCATTTTGTTAGAAATCTACAATCTGCATTTAATTTGAATGGAAAAACTTCTCATACAAAAGATCTTAATGTGGCTCGTCGTGTACTGTCAGAATCGATTGTAGACAAATCCACAAGGAAACCTCGCCTGTTATCACACAAATGTAAACTATTTAAAGTAGATAGATAGACTCTTAAAATATATTATTCTATTAGAGAAAAACTTGAGACACCAGGCAAAAAATATTGCTGGGCATTTGTTGGTAGGTTACCTTGTTCAGACATGAAGCTTATTGATGCCGTTAAAGAACTAGTACAAAATTTTTGGCATGATAACACTAGAACATCATCGAATCAAAGAGATGTGTTAAAGTTGATAAAAGGTGTTAAGGGGTGTGAACCCCATGTTAAGCACTTCCTTAACACAACACAAATGAAACTCTATGAGAGGTGCAAGAATGAGCACACACAATTGAACTTGGGACAAAGGTCCTTTGAAAAATGAAAACCCTGGTATGTTAGAATTTGCATTGATTACAACACATGTTACTGTAGATACCATGTATAATTTGAGTACTATTATGATACATATAGACATATACTTTGTGATTTGCATACTAACATTGTGCAGGAGTCCCCATTGTTACAACCAACGAATGCATCTAGAGAATTTATCAATAGCATAATGTGTCCAAGACTTGAAGGAAAAAAATATTATAAAAAATCATGTTTATATGGGACATGTTCCAGGTGCATTGGATTTGCATTATTGAGCCTCCACATCCATGAAAGCGAGGAGAACGAATTCGGGAGGATGTCAGTAGAAATGCAGAACTACAAGTACATAACATATCAAGTAGATAGTGTGAAGGAAAGCAAAAATTGCATTGGTGAAGTCACAGTTAATCTAAGTTTGCATACTTTCATACTATACATGTTGAATTTATACCTATATATTCGGATTGTAAATGTCACGTTGTATTAATGCTCTTGGTTTTGTGGCACCAGGTACAAATTTGAGATTTCATGAAGGAATTCTACAAAAAGACCGAGCAATATGTACAACATGTCCATGTAGCATGATGGAAAGATGAACAGTATAGACAGTATAGGGACATCTTTCCCAATGGCACAATATTGACAGTTGTAGAGTTTGCTGAAAAATACACCCTGCAGCCACAAAATGAGATTCAAAGTCAATACTATCATTTAGACCAAGTTAGCATAATGGTCCATATCACGTATAGGGATGCACCAGAGAGAAACAATGATATGAGGATAATATTGAAAGAGACCAACTTCTAAATGAGTGATGACAGGTGCCACGACCTACATTATATGCAACATTGCTTCATAATTTTCTATGATCAGCTGAAGGAGAGAGGTATACAGATGGATCAGCATTGGATATGGTCAGATGGTTGTGTAGGTCAGTTCAAAAATGCATGTGTATTCGAGTGGTTGAGTATTTTCCAACACAAACCAATAGGTAGAGGACATGTTGTCATAAAGTTATGAGATGTGGTTGATATAGATCGATCGCATTCTTATAGTTTTAGTATTGTACAAGGAACTCATGGATTTCATTCGGTTCGAAGCTCAAACAACCCCTTATTTGAAATATGGATGCAAAAACTTGCTTGCTTTTGTGTGCCTTGTAGCAACGGTGAGTGGGATGAGTGTGAATCAATGGATTGCGTTGATGAATGGGATCATGTATCACTTGCAGTAGACCCACATGCAATTGTTGAAACAATCCAGTTAGAGTAAGGCCATTCTTCTATTTCGAATGAATATGATCGTATATCTGATCTTGTACATCCATGTAAACATTTTTGCATTCATATCCTGGTTCCCTTCTTGTTTGTTTATTTAACCATGTTATCAAACCACTAATTGTTGCAATTTGACCGTAAAATCCATTTTTGCAGGACACATCTACACAATTGTTTCCCCGACAGACAGTGAAATTGGCACAAATTATTGGTTGGCACAATGCATCTAAGGGAATCAAACCCTCCTCGCATCATTAACTGATAGTGAAGTCATTACCTTTCCTAATGGCTCAATGGTTGTTTAGGGAGAATATCTTATAGTAGATGGAAAGGGACCAAAGAGAAATGGATACACAGACATGGATTATAGACTAGGTTCATGGGTGTATCACTTTAAAGCCCTGGAAATCCTAATGTGGACCTACAATCGAGGAGACCTAATCTAGAATACTTATCTAGACCTAGAGATGTAACCTAGCCCTGGAGACCTAATCTAGCCATAGAGAACCTAATCTAGCTTATAGACCTTGATCTATCCCTAGAAACCATACAAAAAAAAATCAATCCTTGAAAATCCTAATGTGGACCTAGAACTGTGGAAACCTAATCTAGAATACTTATCTAGCCCTAGAGACGTAACCTAGCCCCAGAGACCTAATCTAGCCATATAGAACCTAATCTAGCTTATACGCCCTGATCTAGCCCTAGAAACCAGACAAAATCAATTCTAGACCTGGAAAGCCTAATGTGGACCTAGAACCTTGGAGACCTAATACATATGGCCAGTGTGGAGGTGTTCACATGGCCATGCATGCCCGAAAGCATTCGGATTACAATTAACTCCCTTTTGCAAAATTGGAATAGCCATCACTAGGAAAAACCCTAGTTTCGGAGATGGCACAATAGCACCATTTATGGGTGTTGGAGGCATGGTGGCTAGGGGTCCCACAGCTAGAACCCAATGTTCTGAAACCATCGGAATCGACGGCTTTGTGATGGGAGTCATGGTTTTGGTGCTATGGTCATTTTTTCCAGGCACCCCGTAGCCATTCAAGGACACTTTGAGGATTTGCTCCGGGAGCACAAAACCTGAACCAACGAGAAGAACAGCATTATATCGGCTCCCACACATGCACATGGCTAGTGTGGAGGTGTTCATGATGGCCACCCACACCTGGGAGCCATCTGATAAGAAATGACCCCCTTGAGCAAAATTGGCATGGCCTTCACTGAGCAAAACCCTAGTTCCGGAGATGATACAATAGCACCGTTCTCGAGCATTTGTGCTATGGTGGTGGGGGTCCCATAGCTATAACCCGATGTCACGAAGCCATCGAGATCAACAACTTCGCGATCGGAGCCACATTTTTTGGTGATATGGGCATTTTTTCCAGGCACCTCGTGCCCATTCAAAGATGCTTTGAGGATTTTCTCCGGGGGCACGAAACCCAAACCAGTGAGAGAAACGGGGTTCTGTCAACTCCCACACGTGCATATGGCCAATGTGGAGGTGTTCACGATGGCCATGCATGCCCAAGAGTGTTCATATTGGAATTGAACACCTTTTGCAAAATTGGAATGGACTTCAATGAGAAAAAACCTAGTTCCGGAGATGGCACAATAGCACCATTTTCGGGCGTTGGAGGCACGGTGCGGGGGGTCCCATGACTAGAACCCAGTGTCTTGAATCCATCAGAATTGATGGCTTCACGATTAGAGTCAAGGTTTTGGTGCTATGGGAATTTTTTCCAGGCACCCTGTGGCCATTTAGGGACACTTTGAGGATTTGCTTCGAGGGCATAGAACCCAAACCGACGAGCGGAATGAGGTTCTGTCAGCTCCCACACATTCCTATAGCCAGTTTCATGGTGTTCATGATGACCATACATGCTCGAGAGCTGTCTGATTAGAAATGACACCCTTGAGCAAAATTGGCATGGCCTTCACTGAGCAAAACCCTATCTTTGGAGATCGCACAATAGCACCATTTTCGGGAATTTGTGTCTTGCTGGGGGGGTCCCACAACTAGAACCCGTTGTCCGAAATCCATCAGAATCGACGGCTTCATGATCAGAGTCACGGTTTTGGTGATATGGGCATTTTTTCCAGACACCTCGTGGCCATTCATGGATGCTTTGAGGATTTGCTACAAGGGCATGGAACCCGAACCGACGATCAGAACAAAATTCCTCCAACTCCCACACCTGCATATGGCCAGTGTGAATTTTTTCATGATGGCCATGCATGCCCAGGAGCATTCAGATTAGAATCGACCCCGTTTTACAAAATTGGAATGGCCTTCAATGAGAAAAACCCTAGTTCTGGATATCGTACAATAGCACCGTTTTCGGACGTTGGAGGCATGGTCGGGGGGGTCCCACAATTAGAATCCAGTGTCCTGAATCCATCAGAATTGACGGCTTCGTGATCAAAGTCATGGTTTTGGTGCTATGGGAATTTTTTCCAGGAACCCTATGGTCATTCAGGAACACTTTGAAAATTTGCTCCAGGGGCACGGAACACAAACCGGCGAGCTCAATGACATTTCGTTAGTTCCCACACATTCCTATAGCCAGTTTCGAGGTGTTCACGATGGCCATGCACGCTCGGGAGTTGTCTGATCAGAAATGACCCCCTTGAGCAAAATTGGCATGGCCTTCACTGAGCAAAACCCTATTTCTGAAGATGGCACAATAGTACCATTTCCATGAATTTGTGTCTTGCTGGGGGGGTCCCACAAATAGAACCCGATCTCTGAAATCGATCGGAATCGATGGCTTCGCGATCGAAGTCACGATTTTGGTGCTATGGAAATTTTTTCCAGCCACCTCGTGGCCATTCAGGGACGCTTTGAGGATTTGCTTCGGGGGCACAGAGCCTGAACCGACGAGCGGAACGGGGTTCTGCCAGATCCCACATGTCCATATGGCCAGTGTGGAGGTGTTCACGATTTCCATGCATGCCCGAGAGAGTTCAGATTAGAATTGAACCCCTTTTTCAAAATTGGAATGGCCTTTAATGAGAAAAACCCTAGTTCCAGAGATGGAACAATGGCACAGTTTTTGGGCATTGGAGGTGCGGTGGGGGGGGTCCCACATCTAGAACCCAGTGTCCTGAATCCATCGGAACCGACAACTTTGTGATCAAAGTCATGGTTTTGGTGCTATGGGAATTTTTTCCAGGCACTCTGTGGCCATTTAGGGACACTTGGAGGATTTGCTTCGAGGGAACGGAACCCAAATCGGCGAGTGGAACAAGGTTCCATCATCTCCCGCATATTCCTATAGCCTGTTTCGAGGTGTTCACAATTGCCACACATGCTCGGGAGCTATCTGATAAGAAATGACCCCCTTGAGCAAAATTGGCATGGCCTTGACTGAGCAAAACCCTAGTTCCATAGATGGAACAATAGGACTGTTTTCAGGCATTTGAGGCATCGTGTGGGGGTTCCCCTAGATGAAACACAACATCCTCAATCCATCGGAAATGACAGATACATGACCGGAGTCAAAGTTTTGGTTCTACGGTCATTTTTGTCAGGCACGCCATGGTCATTCAGGGACACTTTGAGGATTTGCTTCGGGGAAACGAAACCCAAACCGACGAGCAGACTTGGGTTCTTTCAACTCCCACACCTTCATATGTCCATTGAGGATGTGTTCATGATTTCTAGGCACACGCGAGAGCTGTCGGATCAGAAATGACCCCCTTGAGCAAAACTGAGATGGCCTTCATTGAGAAAAACCCAAGTTCTGGAGATGGAACAATACCACCATTTACAAGAATTTGTGTCATGGTGTGGGGGCTCCCCTAGATGAAACCCAACATCCTGAATCCATCGGAATCGATGGATTCATGATCGAAGTCATGGTTTTGGTGCTACGGGCATTTTTCTAGGCATCCCATGGCCATTTAGTGATGCTTTGAGGATTTGCTCTGGGGGCACGAAACCCAAACCGACGAGCGGACTTGGATTCCATGAGCTCCCACACATGCATATGGCTAGTTTGGAGGTGTTCACAATGGCCAATCTCTCCTGGGTTCCGTTGAATTAGAAATGACCCGCTTGAGCAAAATTGGCATGTCCTTCACTAAGAAAAACCCTAGTTCCGGAGATGGCACAATAACACCATTTCCGGGAATTTGAGGCACAGTGTGGGGGGTCCCTTAGCTAAAACCCGGTGTCCCTAATCCTTTAAAATCGACGGATTCTCTACCGAAGTCATGGTTTTGGTGATATGGGAATTTATGTTAGGCACCTCGTGCCCATTCAGGGACACTTTGAGGATTTGCTCCAGGGGCACGTAACCCAAACCGGAAAGCAGACTTGGGTTCCGTTAGTTGTCACACGTGCATATGGCCATTGTGGAGGTGTTCATGATGGCCATGAATGCCCGGGAGCCGTCGGACCATAAATGACTCCATTGAGCAAAATTGGCATGGCCTTCACTGAGCAAAACCTTAGTTCCATAGGTGGCACAATAGCACTATTTCCGGGCATTTGAGGCACGGTGTGGGGTGTTGGCTTGGTTTTGCAACCAAGCTTAGTGAAATGGTGCACCTGCTAACTAGTAGCAGCAGTCTCAATAGAAGTAAATAACAAACTACTTTAAATTACATTAATCATAGATCTATGTGAAATAGATAAGCAAACAATGGAAATATTATCGAAAGCAAAAACAATTGACAATATGTAAAAAATGATTTTGTATTAAGAATAGGGCAAGCAAGTGCTTGCAATGGTGATACCTCCAAGTGGTGAAGATTGTTGACTAGCTCCAAGGGTGAGCAGCTCCAAGCTCTAAAGGTCTCTTCTCCAAGATATCTACAATGGTCAAAAGCTCATGAGAGATTTTGACATTATGAGGATAGGATGATGGATGGATGGAAAGTGGGGAGCCCCTACCACCTTTTTATAGTT
Organism: Larix kaempferi; assembly: GCA_027924585.1. Taxonomy (NCBI): domain Eukaryota; kingdom Viridiplantae; phylum Streptophyta; class Pinopsida; order Pinales; family Pinaceae; genus Larix; species Larix kaempferi. The sequence continues at coordinate 4,050,010 of BSBM01001244.1, read as the reverse complement.
TTTGGTGGTGGGGAATACCAATATGGTTTTGAGGAAACCAATGGTATTGACCAACATAGTTTAGGTACCTTTTCCCTCCTTTTTCCTTTTTTGAATATTTTGAATATTTTTATTCCCTTTTTAATATTTTGGGGAATTCTGGACCCTTTTTGAGGGTTTTTTATGCTTTTTGAGGAAAAATATTCATTTTGAGTGGAAAAAGGGGTGTATTAAGGTCTTTTGGTGACCTTTTGGTGGCTTTAGAGGCTCAAATGGTGAAAAAGTGGACAAATGGGTCATGTGAATAAGGAAATGAGCTAGTGAGCACTTTTTGGGTGTTAACAGATTGCCCCCTGATGTGTGAGGGCAGGAGCTCATCGTATGGCCGATAGACATCATAGTTCTTTTGTCTTTTTCTGGGGTTTGGGGAAGAGAAGAGACCGATTGGAGACTAAATCTGCGGCCCTTGGAAGCTGTAAAATAAACAATATTACATGGCCTCAATATGAATGAGGAATAATCTCTGATAATGGACGATGCAGGCATACCCATGCTCGTATCAAGACATATACATAACAATTAGTCCCAAGAAGGGGGACCTGAAAAATACATAAAAAATATGTTGGTACATCATAATGGTCCAGAGGGGACATCATTTTGGGATGTACTCATGATCATAACATGACTGATCTCAATAGCTGATACACTGGAATAAAGCACCAACCGTTCTGAATAAGGTCTCAGAAGGGTTGATGAACTGCTAAAACTGAAGGTGTCCAACATCTGTAGGGACTCAATGACTGTGAGTCATCTCTGAGGAGTATATGTAACTGTATACTCGAGGGAGTATTTAACTGGGGTACACCTGAATACTATTGCCATGCGCAACCCAGATATCTATAGAAAAATGTAACTAGTTGTTTCCATCGGTAGACTCTCAAATGTGGAAGAGTCAGGTGGTATCCGAGGTCTTCAACAACTAACTGAACGGACCAATACCCTGTGCGAGTCTCAACGATGCGATCAAGGTGTTGAAGTCAAGCATGTGAGAAACAACCATTTGGAGAGGCACTGAGGACTCTTCTCGAAATGATTCATAGGCACTCATCGTAAATGGTGACGAGTCCAAGACACAGGGACCTCTAGGTCTATCCTCTGGAATAAATTTGGTTGTCGTCGACAGAGGGAGACCAGCAACTAACAAGGCAATGATGTTTCCTTGATAGGAGCGCGAGGTGTAGAACTGAAGTGTGGTAGTACTGATGGTAGGACTGACATACTTGTGGGGATGGGAAGTAACTAGGGTCATATAGTGGGTAGACTCAAACTTCCTTTGTTTAGAGCATGATGACATGGTTGACCTGGCAGTGTAGGGAACTGACTTGTAGGTGCGGGGATCATAGATTTTAAGGACTGAAGGGTATGTATTAACTGAGGGGACGAGCTAATGGGTGGTGTCGAGGGATTCTCAGGGTGACATACTGCAGAATACTCTGAACAAAGGCAACCAAAATGGGGAAGCTGCCATATGAGTAGACGCGATTTGTTGTGGCGCCAAGAAGCACCATTGGGTCCTTCTTCATAGTTTTAATGAGCTCCAAGAAGGGATAAAAGTGTGCTCTGAAAATGGTACTGTCCTGTGGATTTTGTGAGCCCAGGACTGTTCGTGCTCATGAGTGCTTTCATTTTCAAGGAGTCTGAAAATGATAAGAAGACTCTGCATTGGTTATGAGTACCATCCTGTAGGTTTTTATGAGCTCAGGATGATGATTGCTTGTGGTTGCTTTCATGTTTAGAGAGTCTGAAAGCGGTAAGGGGACTCCATTGGTGTTCTTTTTCGTAAGTTAGTCTCCAAGGCCCGAAAAAGCATAAAATGATGCAAATGGAGAACTCTTCTAGCCAATGTGACTAGAGTATTCCTTTTTCGTAATTAGTCTACAAGCTTCGGAAAAGGGGTAAACTTATACCAGGTAGACGCCCTTTCAGATATGTTTAGCGAGCATGAAAGGAAGTAAGGTTGCTCGGTGATCTTTTCATTGTTTTAGGAGTCAAAAAAGAGCTTAACAGAAACTCCCTAAGTGCCTTTTTCGTAAAAGGGATTGCTCGGCCTGAAAAAAGGGGTAAAATTATACCGAACAAAAAAGGATTGATGAGAGTGAGAAAAGGTCTCAAGCATCATCATGTGTGCGGAATACTGAATCCGGTGACATAAAGATTGTCAAAAAGGGGCAACAGCCAATGTGGCATGCAAACCGAGGTGATGAGTGGCATTTTGAAAAAGTGCCCAAAAATTATGGGGTGAGAGTGAGAAATGATCTCAAGCATCATCACGAGCGCGGAAAACCGAATTCGGCGATATAAGACTCGTTAAAAACAGAGAACGACCGATGTGGCACACAAACCGAGGGGACGAGGGGGCATGGTAAAAATGGCCAAAAAATCTGGATGTGAGAGCGAGAAATGATCTCAAGCATCATCACGAGCGTAGAAAACTGAATCCGCCGATATAAGACTTGTTAAAAACAGAGAATGGCCAATGTGGCACGCAAACCGAGGCCACGAGGGGGCATTAGAAAAATGCCCAAAAAATATGGGCGTGAGAGCAAGAAATGATCTCAAGCGTCATCATGAGCGCGGAAAAATGAATCCGGAAATATAAGACTTGTTAAAAAGGGAGAATGACCGATGTGACATGCAAACCGAGGCAACGAGGGGGCATGAAAAAAATGCCCAAAAAATCTGGGCATGAGAGCGAGAAATGATCTCAAGCATCATCATGAGCGTGGAAAACTGAATCCGGCGATATAAGACTTGTCAAAAATGGACGACGGTCGATGTGGCACGCAAACCGAGGCAACGAGGGCGTGAAAAAATTGTCAAAAAATGGACCTAGTGAAAACAGGAAAAGGAAAGAACTATCATGAAGTTCTCGCTGTGCTAATTCCAACGGTACCAACGGTTTGAGGAACGAACATTGTATGACACCGGAATGGTTGTTTGAAAAATTGTGGAATTTCTATAAATAGGGCGTGGGGCCCATATGACGTGTCATTGTTACGTGTGAGTTTGGTAGAGCAGTCAGAGCTCTATCTTGATTTCCGGGAGATTTGACCGTTGGTTTTCGATTCCGCGAGTTTCAGGTAACCCTATTTGCCTTAGCCTTTTCAATTATGTCTTTTTTGGTTAGCGGCGGGCCCCCGAAGGCCGCGGAATTCCATGTTGGCCTTCCAACGTGGAATATCGCGGGTTTCATGTCTTTTGCTGCGATGGACATCGCGGGTTTGAGGCTGACTGTCGCGATGTTCATCACGACTGTTGGGATGAAAGTCGCGATGTTCATCGTGAGTATGGGGCAGATAGTCACGATGTTCATCGTGACTGTCTGGCCAATACCCGCGATGTTCATTGTGGGTTCTTGGATGGAAGCCGCGATGATCATCACGGCTTTTGATGGAAAAGCCGCGATGGTAATTTTTGAAAAAAAAATTCTGGTTCTAAAAGTTACCTTGTTTTTTGGGTAGGATGTTGAGGAGGCCATTGGTGTCATGGCGAGAGCAAGAGATGGAGGAGGATTTGATGGTTTAGGTTCGGACTGATCAGGGGGTCCGATAGGCTTTGGCGGTGAGTGGACTCCTGAAGTTCGCTCAGATTCCACCGATGCGTTCAGTAGGACCGCTACTGAACAAATTGGTGAGTTGGTGGGTTCCTGCAGAGGGTGCCTTTATTTTTGGGGGTGAGAGGTTGGAGATCACCCTTACGGATGTATTTTTTCTTACCGGGTTACCTCGCTTAGAAAGGTGGGGGATCTTCTGCCGAGGATTCCAGCAGGTGTGGACATGGAGGATCTCCTAGAGACCTTCTGTGTTCCTGGGGCGATTGTGCAGAACAACGCTCTGAGTTTGAGATCATTGCGGGAGTCGGACATGTGGGCTGTCGGGGCTTGTGTTCTGCGGGTGTTGGGTGCCGCGGTGCCACATCATTTGTCGGGGGGACAAATGATGATGGTGGATTCTGTGCTGAGGGGGACCTACTATGCATGGGGTCAGATGTTTTTGGCTGGTGTCCGGAGAGATCTGGACAAGGTCAGTTGGGAGGGGGGAGAGTTTTGCTATGCCTCCTTTTTGTGTTGTTTTTTCTTTGAGCGGGGTACCGACTTTGTGGCCACGGGTACCGGTTCGAGATGGTCTAGTGAGTGAGCTGTGCATGGTGCGGTGGGGGCAGATGATGCGCCATGGTGGTGGTGGTATCCGCGGGTTCTTTTCACAGGAGATGTATGAGTAGTGGGAGCAGATCCCCCTGCTGATTGAGGACTATCCATATGCTGGTATGGATTATCGAGGAGATCCGGAGATGCCTCGAGCCTAGGGACAGGCCTTGGGTTTAGATGGTATGTTTTGTGTTTTGTTCTCTACTATATCATTTTTTAGATGTGTTTGTTATGACTATAGTTGGTCCTGTACCACCGGCCAACTATGTGGCTCGTAGGGGGCGGGCGATGGTGGTTGTTCCACCTCCTGTGGCGATACCGCCTCCACATGGTCAAGGATTTGGGGCTCGCGGTCGAGGAGCTGGCCCTTGAGATGATGCTGTGGAGGGTGTTCGAGAGACACTAGATATGATTCTAGCAGGATTCCCAGAAGATGGGTGGAGGGATTTGGATCGAGACATCGTCGAGCGATGTTTCGATGCGCCTCGTGAGTGGCGCTCGATCTTGCTAAGAGCGGCATTGTTGGCGGCTGAGTGGAGGGATGGGGATTGGCAGGATCAGGCAGGGCCGGCGGAGGGGAGGATTCGTTTACGAGATGATCCAGCGGGGTCGGTGGAGAGGAGAGTTCGGGCTCGGCATTATCCGGCGGGGCCGGCGGAGGAGGCGCCAGAAGAGCCTAGAGACCGTGATGATTAGATGATATTGTATCTGCCCCCAAATGCTGATGAGCATATGGGGAAGCACTTTTTTGTACGGCTGTTGTATTTTTGTATATTGGGTGCTGAGGGCATCTATGACATGTTTTGACTATATTATGATGATATAAATATATATGATTTTGGTATATAGTCTTATATGCACATGGATGCATTCATTGTCTTTTTGTTTTCCCATGGAGGCATGTTTGATTTTCTATATGCCTATGGAGGCACATGTTATGCACGTGGATGCATTATTTTGATTTTGGTATATGCCCGTGGAGGCACATGTTATGCACGTGGATGCATTATTGTCATATTTATATATGCCCGTGGAGGCACATGTTATGCATGTGGATGCATTTTTGTTTATGATATGATTTGATTGGTGTGGCAGTCAAGAATGTTGTTGGCCATATGGTTTGTTACACTATTGAGATTTCTTGGGACATGTGTAAATGAAATGGATTCAAATTGTTGAACCATTTGTTTAGTGTGCAAGAATTTTCTAAAAAGACAGGGATCGCGTACCTGGTAATCTTTGTTGAGCTGGGAAACAAGGAGTTGTGAGTCCAAGAAAACGTTAAGGTGACGTATGCTCATTTGGAGAGCTACGGCCAGGAGACCGGTCACGGCATCGTATTCAGCTTGGTTGTTGGTGGCAGCACCTAAGCACACTCCGTCGATGTGGATCAACTCATGTGAAGGGGAGTATATTACCCAAGCTGCTGAGGCCAAATTGGGGGACCAACGGCTTGCACCATCAGCGAAACCGACGTAGCAGAGTGGAACAGGATCCATCTGCGGTCAACCAGAGAAAACAAATATTTTAGGTTTTTTGAACTTTTTGTGAAAAAAAAAATAATACTGTACAATAATGGACGATGGTGTCCATCAGATTTACTATGGGTAAAATCGCTTGAGGTACAACCCGTTGCGTGGGTTGCGGAGGGGGTTTCCTTCTGAATCGGTCAGAATGTATGCCCCCTATCCGAGGCAAGTGTGTATAATGTATGGGCCTTGCCACATGGACACAAACTTTCCTTTCCCGGTTTTGTCATGAGCCTGATCGTAGGCGAGGACAAGGTCCCCTTCAGTAAAAGTTCTTGGGTGGACATGTTTGTCATAACTCAGTTTGGATCGGTTCTTGGCTGCTTCCATGGTTTGAAGGGCTGTGCGCCGATCTTCATCGACCTGCTCCAGGAGTAGTAAGCGTTTCTCAATTGGGGAAGTGTCCTGTAGGAGTTCAACGGCCATATGTAGGGTTGGAATCTGGCACTCAATGGGGAGGACGGATTCGACACCGTGAACTAAGTGGAAAGGGGTAAAACCGGGTGGCGGTTTTGGTTGACGTGCGGTATGCCCATAGTGCCGGGAAGAGCATGTGGTGCCAATTTGATTTGTGTTTGTCTACAGTGCGCTGGAGGATGGTTTTCAAAATTTTGTTGATCGCTTCGACTTGGCCGTTTCCTTGGGGGTAGTAGGCGGAGGAGAAATGGTGTTCAAATTTCAGTAAGGTTGATAGTTCTCTCCAGACGGAATCTTCGAAGTGAGAGTCGTGGTCTGAGATGAGTTGCTTTAGCACTCCGAAACGAGAGATAACATGGTTTAGGAAAAAACGTGCTGCGGTGTCGACCTTGCAATTATAAGTTGGCATGGCTTCCTCCCACTTGGTGAAATAATCTACGGCCACAATAATGTGTTTATGACCGCCGGCTGACGTGGGATTGCAATCGAGGAAGTCGATGGCCCATTTGCAGAATGGTCCGACAGTGACTACTGGATGAAGGGGGGGTGGGTGGTGTTCTTGCCTTGGGGGAAAAAAGTTGGTAGTTTTGACAATGTTTCACTGCGGTGATGCAATCAGTAAATAATGAAGGCCAAAAGTAACCTGCACAGATGATCTTTTGGGAGGTGGCCATGCCGGAGAAATGGCCTCTGCAGGCACCGCTATGGCAGTCATTAAGGACTTGTTCTGCCTCGTTATGAGATAGGCAGCGTCGTAGGATGGTATCAACGCCGCGTCGATAAAGTACATCGCCTAATAGGAGGTATCGGGGGGGAGTGGTGTCGTATACAATGGCGTCTGTCACGATCGATGTGGGGGTCGAAATTTTTGTGTGCGGAGGTAGATTAAGATGTCGCCGTACCATGTGTCATCAGACGAAATGATGAAAATGTGATTGTCAATGAGATCCGTTTGGATAGCGGGTGATGACGAAGAGGATGGGAGATCTATGATGAGTTGAGCTAGTGCTAGGGCCTTGGTGCTCTTTGGGGTCTTGAAAGTAAGGTCGTACTCTTGTAGGATAATCACCCATTTAGCTACGCGGCCTTGAAGAAGGCGACGCGTCAAGAGGTAAACCATAGGATTGGAATTAGCTATGACTGTGGTGTGGCTTAGGAGAATATAATGTCGCAGCTTTTGTACTGAAAAAACGACGGCGAGGGCCATCTTTTCTTCATGTGGGTATCGGAGGGGTGGGTCGGACAAGGTCTGGCTCACATAGTAGATGACATGATCTTGGCGAGTAGTATCTTCTTGTACAAGAACTCCAGATACGGCATGCTCGGATGATGAAACATAGAGGGTGAAATCTTTGGTGAAATCTGGAGGAGAAATCAACAGGGCGTTTGTGAGTGCTTTCTTTAAGTCGGTGAAAGTTGTCTCTGCTTGTTGGTCCCATATGAAACGGGTATGCAGACGTAGTAGTCGTAGGAAACCATGGACCATTGTGGCATAGTCAGGGACAAAGCGGCGGAGGAAGTTGGACCTCCCTTGTAGGCTTTGTAGTTTTCTTAATGTGCGGGGGTGACGGTAACTCTAGAATGGCATGGACTTTTAAGGGGTCTACAGTGATGCCTTTCTCTGAGATAACAAACCCCAGCAGGCGACCTGCTGTAACGCAAAAGACACACTTGAGAGGGTTCAAGCGGATGTTTTATTTTCAAGAACGCATGAAAACTTGTCGAAGGTCGTCTAAATGGTCAGATTGCTTCTTGGATCGAGCGGTGAGGTCATCCAGATAAACTTTTATGATCTTGTGGAGATCGTGGAAGCAATAAGTCATGGCGCGTTGGAAGGTGGCTCCAGCATTCTTGAGGCCAAAAGGCATGACGTGATAGGTGAAGGTGCCCCATGGGGTGGTGAAAGATATCTTATATTGATCTTCTTTATGGATTTTTATTTGGTTGTATCCGGAGAAACCGTCCATAAAAGAAAGGACCTCATGTCCCGCACATTCATCGATTAGTTGGTCAATGAAAGGTGTCGGGAAGTTGTCTTTGGGACAAGCGAGTTTGAGGTCTCGGGAATCAGTACAAACGCGTATAGTGCCCACTTTTTTGTTTACTGGCACTGGGTTTGAAACCCAGGTGGTGTAGGAAATAGGATATATGAATCCTGCTTTTTGGAGTTTTTCAATCTCAGCTTTAACAGCTGGGAGCTGTTGAAATATTGTAACTTCAAAGAATATTATATTTGTATATTATTTATTCCGGAGATGTTCCATACCTCCAATGTGATTATACTATAAATCCGGAGATGTTTATTCCTCCGAGTTGGGTGTGGTAACTAGGGTTATTAGACCCACCATGTGGGGGTCGGCCCAGTCAGTTATAATGGGGTATTTAACCTAATGGTTAAATACGAGCCTACATGTACTTGTGTAAAATACATATCAGAGTAGTGTATAAATAGAGGAGGTGTGTTCCTCATTTGATACACTCACACACTTGAGGATAGCGCTCTTGTGGAGGAGAGGTTTGCTATTGTGGAGGAGGAGATCATGTCTCAGGGTTTCATCTTTGTATATTGCTGGTCATCTATATTGAGGAAGATTTGCTGGGTTTTCTACCCCATGAGGGTTTCCCAGGATAAATCTCTGTCTCTTGTGTTTATGCTGTGCTTGTTGTTTCTTCAGTGATCCTGTATATGCTATTATTGTGAAATGGAATGTAATGCTGCTATTTTCTGTCTTAGCATATTGAATTTTAACATGGTATCAGAGCTAACCTGAAGGAAGACAAGGTATGGCACTAAAGACACTTGCTTTACTTACGACAATTTGAAGGTTAGGGTTTTACATAGCAAAAACCAGTCATCGTAGCACTTTCGCTATAAATCCGTTTTGGCGAAGTTTTCAGATCTGAAATTGTTACAATACGAAGATTAAATATCCAGGTACCTTGTGTCCAAAGGAAAACCTCTAATTCGTTGTACTTTGTGATTTATGATCTGTACAATATAGGGTTTCTGCCTCTTCCAGATCTGAGTCAAAATCCGGTGACCTTGGGAAAAAGGTCATATCTTGGGCTAGGAAGCTCCAAATAAAATTTCGTAAAAATTGACAGGTAGTACCTAGTATGTACTATCTCAGAAAACTTTTTCAGAGGCCGAAGTTGAACCAGTGACACGTGGCACTCCGTACAAGTTCACCCTCCTGTATTATCCCATAAACAGGTCATGTTGCGACACTTGGCATAACTCTCTCTCAGAGAGTCCAATTGAGATCAGACCTATCAGGATGGAAATATAACAGGCCGAGCTACCTCAGAAAAGTTTTTTAGAGGCCGAAGTTCAAACAGTGACACGTGGCACGCCGTACAAGTTCGCTCTTCTGTTTTATCCCAAAACAGGTCACGTTGCGACATTTGACATAACTCTCTCTCAGAGAATCCAATTGAGGTCAGACCTGTCAGGATGGAAAGATAACAGGTCAGGCTATCTCAGAAACCTTTTTCAGACCCTGTGGATTGAAAAGTTTGGAGTTACACCAAAAACAATTAGGTACATATTTCTGTCAAAACATAATTATTTTTGAATACCTTCATTCATGGCTTCCGGAATTTAGGGCTTTGAAGAAAGTTGGAATTTTTGTAAACGGAGACCACGGCTGAATGCTACTCATTAAAATAGAAATTTAGAGACCAAGATCAGATTTTTTGGTTGGGCAGAAGGCCGGGCTTGATCAAACCCTAGTTCGGGACTTTGATAAGAAAAGTGGAAAATTAGGGCTTCTGTAAAAATGGGAATTTTTGAAATCTGTGACCATGGCTGGAAGCTCCTTAGAAAAATAGAAGCTTAGAGCTTTGGATCAAACATCTTGATTGGGCAGAAGAGTGGGATTCACCAAACCCCAGTTCAGGTTCACGTCCAGTGAATCCGGAAGTTTCAAAGGCAAAATTGAGGAGTGAAACTTTGCAGTTTTCAAATTCTGAATATATCAGTTTGATCAGCTCATCAAGGCGCATATTTCTATCCTTTCGGAAGTTTGAAATTCAAAGTTTGAATTTTTGGGGTTTCTATGACAAACCCATATCCAGCTCTAGGTCCAGTTCTTGCAAATCAACTGGATAGGGTTAATCCTAGAAGAAGATGGATTGGTCACCTGCATAAGTGAAGGAGTTACTGTTTTAGAGGGATATGAGGCTAAGGCTTTACATAAGGAGATTACAAGCGATCTCGACAGGTATGAATCATCGAGGTATGTTTTGAGATTTGTTCATGATTAAGTTTATGGTATGTTTGTCTTCATGTTATTACGGTTAGTACAATCTTGATTTTAGATTTGTTGTATCACCTTAACAAAATTATGAATGCATGATAGAAGATATTCATTGGTTAGGGTGTTGACACTTATGATTGTACTAATGCATTATGATGTTGTGTGAGGTTGATGTTGTCTACTAACAAGATACAGGTACATCACAAAAGACAAATCAGGCTCCATGACCATGAAAACATGAAGACAAAGACTCATCCATAATCTTTGTTCTACTTACGAGGTATGTATGACTTTGTTATATTATGCTTAACCTATGAGACATGCAGGTTCTAGCTCAGGATCTCTAAATCATTGAAGAGATTGTTTAGGTATGTTGTACATAACCAAGTAGGTATACTAATCCAGGTATGTTTCCCATGAATCTTACCTTGTGTTAGGATCCCTTATATAAGTATACTTGGAATGATTGGTTATGCTTATTCATAAAGTTAGTAATCAAGGGATTATTCATATTATATCTTTTATCTTGATTGATGATATGCATGAGTAAAAGAAGACTTCCCTGAAATCTTGAATACTAATGTTTATTAACTATAATCATGACTATACATTTTCAAGATTATTTAGTACTATAATGTTTTGATAGCATTTAGAATATACTAATGAGTGTATGTTTGTGTATGAGATCATGAGGATGACTCTTGAGCATGCACAGTGGTACAGAATGAATAGAAGTTCAAAAGACATACAGAAGATCAAGCGGGAGGCAGCCACACAAACATAAAAGATAAGTATTTGAGTTGTTATTTGAAATAGTAATGATATTGCCTGTAATAGGTTGTATGCATATTTGTATTCCTATAATATATCATGCTGAGTGTAAATATTCATAGAACATTGAACAGTATACTACTAATATGCATATGATTGGTAAGTTGGACAAACATTCCATTGTTGCTTGTCTAGAATGAAACCTCTTTGCTGACATGCTGAGAGTTGTGCACACTCTCGATAGTATGTTCTGGTAGAGATGGAAGGCATCTAGATAGCCACTGTATGCATACAGGATATGGGAAAGTGTTGTGCCAAAGTATTGGTCAAAATAGTTGCATCACTATGTAAATGATATCTGTATGCATAATAGGTTATCATGTCAAATATGATTTGATGATTATGAAGTATTACTAATCATGTACTTAATTTTGATTTGTAGGAAAGGTCATGAAGAATGATGGACACCGTACAAGTGGTGGATGTTCAAACAAGAAGATTTACAAATCAAACAAAATATAGAAGGCTCATGGCTAGAAGATTCTCTTAGAAAGGGGAAGAGAATCACGACAAGATGTTTGCTCCAAGTATGGTGTAATTAAGGAAGAAGTGTGAATTAGGTTCTATATAGGTACCTAGGATCGATAATAAATTGATAAGCTTAATGATCACCATGGGTGATGTGGATCTCAACCTTTGCTACAAGGTTGAATATGATTTCTATACAAAAATGACATGGATGCAAGAAGGAACTCACCACAGAGTTCGAATGATATTAAGGCTCATATTAGTAGACCCATCTAACGAGAGATGGCACAGATAGATATGCAGAAGATCATTCAATGCATAAATGAAAATGAAAGATCTCAAATTGACGCTTTACTTCCTAGGTCTGGAAGTATGGCAAGGCTCAGAAGGAATATTTCTCAACCAGGGTGTTATCTCCCAAATTGACCACCGTCTTTTTGGGTGATAGAATAGGTAAAAAATTTACTTCTGTGAGTCTTGGGTTTCAAATTTTGATATTAATGGGGTGCATGAAGGAAGATCTGGAAGCTCTGCAGATCTACACATTTGTATAGATTAAATAGCCAGTGTGAGATAAAACTTCAGATGTAAATACAATGGAGATTGAAGAGCAACAGTTTGTGAACATATCGTTTGATGAGGGGTTTCTCCAAAGTTATATAATTCCATTCTCGCCAACTTGATCCAGTTGAAGATAAGACACATGTCTCTACGAGAGTAATGGGAACATATGGTTATTGCGCTCCAAAGTATGCCATAACAGATCTATGTGCCAGCTGTAGTAATATCATCTATTCTTGGGACAGAGCATACCCATCTTCTTGGCAATAACCAAAATGATAAAGACAGCAGGCAACATTTGTGTGACTCAGGATTTCAAAGGCAATTCGAGATCTATCCTCCAGGTTTTTTCATATTGCAAAGGGTAAACACATGTCAGGGTATGTAATCAACCTCAGGATTGAAAGGAAGATTTTCAGCCTTGATATAAGCAGTGCTACAGGTGGCAAAGAGAGTCAGTCTTCCCAGCTTTCAAGCATCTTTTTGAGGTAGCAGTTCTAGGATCGAGTGCCACATCTTCAATGTCAAGTCAATTCCTGAATTTCAGCCAGAATCTCAGTCCAACTCAAAGCAACTCATACTTATGAATCCTATCATGAGTCTCGAGTTTATGATTTGCTCAGCAGTTGTCAATTCTCTATTTTGCATGTTCGTTCACAGATTGAACCATTAATAAAGACAAGTCAAGTGATAATTCGGAGGAATTTTCTGCTGAAATCACGTGATCTTGCGGGGCAATTTTGACGGACTTCCCGAACTCCAAATTCAGATCTGGAAGCACCAATGGATAGCTTATGATATGTAGATCAAAATCGACTATTCGAACGTGCAAAACGGACATCGGACGGTTGAGAAAATCGATTTTTTCCAAAGGCCGTTTTTTTCAGGAATCCTACAGGTTTCGGCAGCTTAGGCGAGCCCCACAGAGCTCATTAGCTGCCGAAAGGTTTGATTTCCGGCGGCTAAGGCACGAAATCAGCAGAAAGCAACGTTTTGGGTTTAAATTTTTGAAACGGTTACAGCTTTCGGCAGCTTAGGCGAGCCCCATAGAGCTCATTAGCTGCCGAAAGGTCTGACTTCCGGCGGCTAAGGCACGAAATCAGCAGAAGAGTTAACTGCCGAAAGCCTGTTTTTGCCAATTTTCTCTAATTTCGCCCAGATCTCAGTTTTGTTCGCTGAACTAGCAGAGTAAAGGCTATAAAGCCATAGAACCAAGACTATTAGGAGAGGTTCAAGTTTGGAGACATTTGGGGCTATGTACTTGACACTTTCTTGCTATATGAATTACTTGACATTAGATATCAGTCTGTCTACATTTTCCATTATTCTGCACCCTGTTTGAATTAGCTTAGCTTATGCTCATGATTTGAACGGAGGAACTTCTTATTGCTTAGTGTGACCCTGCGTTATGTATGTACTTGGTTGCATAAACCCTGCATGTTAATGTATTTGGTTGTCTAGGCAATATTCTTCATACCTTGATTATTTACTGTGGCTGATATTTAATTTCTCGAAGCACTGGCTTATTTAGAGGCATGTCATGTTGTCTTACTGCTTAGTCTTCTCAGTTATCCCATTGATCCACCTTTTCAGAAAACACAAAAATATGATTTCTCAAGTTACCAAGCATACTTAGCCATAACCACTAAGTAGTTTCTTGGAGAGCTAACAAATTGGCGCCATTGCCGGGGAGCGAGGTGAGAAGCTGATCTTCCTGGGAGAACGACATAGATCTACTCTTTGATGATAGACAAGGGGTAGACACTTATTGGTTATAATCATCTATCTGGCGACTCCATGAAGGATGAACTCAGTGGCGACTCCATTGTTCAGAATTCTGTTGGTGATTCCACTGGTATGAAATGGAAAAGATCTTAGCTAAGAGGTATGCTTTTTGTGATTTTTCAGATATATCTGGTTTTCCGCATCCAGTGCCAACTATAAATGAATGGGGTGATTATCTTCCCAGATTCAGAGGAAGTAAGTATGATCATCCCGGTGAGCACTTATTCAATTTTCATGAATGCATGCTTGAACATGGCTTTGTTCACGAAGATGTCTTGATCAAGCTGTTCAAATGTTCTTTAGAAGGAAATGCTCGTGAATGGTGTCAATCCCTTCCCGCTGTTAGTATTCATTCTCTGAAGGATTTCCATGTGGCTTTCAATTCATATTACGAGAAGATTTATTCAGCTGATCTTCTTTTTCTTGAGTGTTGTCATGAAGATAAGATTGTTCCCTCTGAAAAGTTTGAAGATGTTAAGCAGAGTGACATGTCAGCAAGTGACAGTTTCAGATTTGCAGAGGTTGATGAGGGCATCCTACAAAGTCCAGATTTGCAAGAACTGTTCAATCTTCAGCTAAGACATGAGAATCATGACCAAAAATGGGTTGATGCTGTAATTAATACTTGTCATGGATCTTTTGATCCCAATAACAGTGAAGATCTAAATCTCGGATGTGTTGATGCAGCAGATGTTGAGGGCAGCTCCCATTTTTTAGACTTGCAGACAAAGGAAGTTCGCAACAGATATGAAGAAAAAGGCAAGGATCTGAATGGTCCAGATCAGCAGCCCGTCTTATATGTTTCTCCAACAAATTTCGAACAGCCTGCATTCAACAGTGAGATTATTCAAGACAGTTTTCAGCATCTTCTAAATTTACAGTCACATCAGCAGTTCAAAGAGGTATTCTGTTGTGATTTTCAAGATCCTATTGCTGATCTTTTAGATTCTATGAGCAGCATAAATCCAAGGATATTTTTGTCAGTAGGTGATTGTTTTTTTCACCCATTTAAACCCCTTTTCTGGATGATATGGTCTTCATTACTTTTTGAGTCAAGATACATCATGATGACAGTAAACCAGTTTCTGACATGGCTGCATTGGAAATTTAGTGTTACTTGATCATTCTGCTCCTATTAATTAGTGTAGGGGTAGGTAGATGAATAAGCTTTTCCTATGAGCACGTAGATCATTTTTCATTTGTTATCAAATAAGCAGAACAGGCTGCATGGAAGATCCAGGTTGCAGAGGGATCAGTGCTGATGGCTTGATGACTCCATGCCCAATACTAAGGCTACTGGAACTACTTGGTTCTGGGATTCTTCGGAACCTCACTGGGAGGATTCCATCCCCGAGTAGGAGCCAGATGTTATCTCCCAAATTGACCACCGTCTTTTTGGGTGATAGAATAGGTAAAAAATTTACTTCTGTGAGTCTTGGGTTTCAAATTTTGATATTAATGGGGTGCATGAAGTAAGATCTGGAAGCTCTGCAGATCTACACATTTGTATAGATTAAATAGCCAGTGTGAGATAAAACTTCAGATGTAAATACAATGGAGATTGAAGAGGAGCAGTTTGTGAACATATCGTTTGATGAGGGGTTTCTCCAAAGTTATATAATTCCATTCTCGCCAACTTGATCCAGTTGAAGATAAGACACATGTCTCTACGAGAGTAATGGGAACATATGGTTATTGTGCTCCAAAGTATGCCATAACAGATCTATGTGCCAGCTGTAGTAATATCATCTATTCTTGGGACAGAGCATACCCATCTTCTTGGCAATAACCAAAATGATAAAGACAGCAGGCAACATTTGTGTGACTCAGGATTTCAAAGGCAATTCGAGATCTATCCTCCAGGTTTTTTCATATTGCAAAGGGTAAACACATGTCAGGGTATGTAATCAACCTCAGGATTGAAAGGCAGATTTTCAGCCTTGATATAAGCAGTGCTACAGGTGGCAAAGAGAGTCAGTCTTCCCAGCTTTCAAGCATCTTTTTGAGGCAGCAGTTCTAGGATCGAGTGCCACATCTTCAATGTCAAGTCAATTCCTGAATTTCAGCCAGAATCTCAGTCCAACTCAAAGCAACTCATACTTATGAATCCTATCATGAGTCTTGAGTTTATGATTTGCTCAGCAGTTGTCAATTCTCTGTTTTGCATGTTCGTTCACAGATTGAACCATTAATAAAGACAAGTCAAGTGATAATTCGGAGGAATTTTCTGCTGAAATCACGTGATCTTGCGGGGCGATTTTGATGGCCTTCCCAAACTCCAAATTCAGATCTGGAAGCACCAATGGATAGCTTATGATCTGTAGATCAAAATCGACTATTCGAACGTGCAAAACGGACATCGGACGGTTGAGAAAATCGATTTTTTCCAAAGGCAATTTTTTCAGGAATCCTACAGGTTTCGGCAGCTTAGGCGAGCCCCACAGAGCTCATTAGCTGCCGAAAGGTTTGATTTCCGGCGGCTAAGGCACGAAATCAGCAGAAAGCAACGTTTTGGGTTTAAATTTTTGAAACGGTTACAGCTTTCGGCAGCTTAGGCGAGCCCCATAGAGCTCATTAGCTGCCGAAAGGTCTGACTTCCGGCGGCTAAGGCACGAAATCAGCAGAAGAGTTAACTGCCGAAAGCCTGTTTTTGCCAATTTTCTCTAATTTCGCCCAGATCTCAGTTTTGTTCGCTGAACTAGCAGAGTAAAGGCTATAAAGCCACAGAACCAAGACTATTAGGAGAGGTTCGAGCTTGGAGAGACTTTGCCATATGTTTTGGTCGCTTATTATAATAAAAAATCACAGTTTTCTCTTGTTGTTGTTATCAGATATTTTCATCCATCATTATTCTGCACTCTATTCAAATTAGCTTAGCCTGTGCTCATGATTTGAATTGAGGAACTTCCTACTGCTATGTGTGACCCGATGTTATGCATGTATTTGGTTGCATAAACCCTGCATGATTAATATACTTGGTTGTCTTAGCAATATTCTACATTTCATCTCTATATTTTATCATCTGATTTACAGTTTCTAAGAGCACTGGTTCATTTAACTATTTGATAAGCAATTTTTCCATTGAGCTATTGTGGCATCCCATCGATCCGTTTACTGAAAGGGGTATTGAATTCTTAAGTTACCAAGCCTACTTAGCCATAACCACTAAGTAGTTTCTTGGAAAGCTAACACAGGGAAAGTATGATGAGAAATATGACTTGAGGTGTTGGAATGGCCACTCTTATGGATTCCAACTTGAAGCTGTTAGGGGATAACTCATCAGAGTTAGTGGATATAACTCTGTACAGTCAAATTATTGGGTCATTGATGTTTCTAACATATACTAGATTAGATATATGCTTTGTTGTGAATAACTTGAGTCAGTATCTAGTGGAAACTAGAAGTTTTCACCTGATAGTTGCAAAGCATGTGATGAGGCACCTAAAGGATACGATAGACTTTGATCTGTGCTATCTTGGAGATCATGACTTCAGATGGATACTCAGATGCTGATTGGGCAGAAAGTGTATCAGACAAGAAGAACACATCAAGAGGATGTTATTGTCTAGGATTAGCCATGATCTCGTGGTTTAGCTGGAAGCAGTCTAGTGTGGCTCTCAGCACAAGCAGAATATATGGTTGTTTGCTCTGATAGTTGTGAAGAAGTTTGGCTTCAAGATTGTTTGACTTAGAGATAGAACCAACTGTGATCCTATGTGACAAATAGAGTTGTATCAAGATGACATAGAATCCAGTGTTCCATGATAAGTCAAAGATCATAGGGATCTAACAAGATATGACACAGAAAGGAACTATAAAGTTTGAATTCGTAACAGGTTACCGATGTACTAACCAAACCTCTACCTCGAGTGAAGAAGTTACCAACATACTAACCAAGCCTCTGTCTCGAGTGAAATTTGAATACTTTCGAGACAAGCTTGGTGTAGCTCAAAAGGACCCTCCTCGAAAGGGGGAGTAGTATAGTCACTGATGATGAGATTGTCTCATCGAACAACAAGGTCGATGATGAGGTAACCTGTTCTCTACACCTAGATACTTAGAAATATTTAGATTTAGGACTCGTATACTTAGAATACTTAGTTTTACTTATACATGCTTTTGATGTTATATGTATTAGTAAGAATACATACTTTTGATGACACATGTATTGATTAATGTACGTGTATGGTTGAGGATACTTGTACTTGTATTGATGAGAATACGTGTGGGGATTGTATCATCCTTGAACACATGTTCTAAAGTGAGCCGTAGACGTATGGTCTCCGAAAATGAAGTCCTTAGTGGACAGGTAGGGATTGTATCATCCCTGGACTTCGATCCCTGAATAGATCCGTAGATGTATGGTCTCCGAAAATGAAGTCCTTAATGGACAGGTAGGGATTGTATCATCCCTGGACTTTGGTCCCTGAATAGATCCGTAGACGTATGGTCTCCGAAAATGAAGTCCTTAGTGGACAGGTAGGGGATTGGATCATCCCTGGACTTTCAGTCCTAAAGAGAGCCGTAGACGTGAGGTCTCCGAGAATGAAGTCCTTAGTGGACAGTTGAGGGGATTGGATCATCCCTGGACTTTCAGTCCTAAAGAGAGCCGTAGACGTGAGGTCTCCGAGAATGAAGTCCTTAGTGGATAGTTGAGGGGATTGGATCATCCCTGGACTTTCAGTCCTAAAGAGAGACGTAGACGTATGGTCTCCGAAAAGTGGGGATTGTATCATCCCCGGACTTAGGTCCCTGAATTGATCCGTAGACGTGAGGTCTCCGAGAAGTGGGGATTGTATCATCCCCAGACTTAGGTCCCTGAATTGATCCGTAGACGTGAGGTCTCCGAGAAGTGGGGATTGTATCATCCCCGGACTTAGGTCCCTGAATTGATCCGTAGATGTGAGGTCTCCGAGAAGTGGGGATTGTATCATCCCCGGACTTAGGTCCCTGAATTGATCCGTAGACGTGAGGTCTCCGAGAAATGGGGATTGTATCATCCCTGGACTTAGGTCCCTGAATTGATCCATAGACGTGAGGTCTCCGAGAAGTGGGGATTGTATCATCCCCGAACTGCGGTCCCTGAATTGATCCGTAGACGTATGGTCTCCGAGAAGTGGGGATTGTATCATCCCCGGACTTCGGTCCTTGAATTGATCCGTAGACGTATGGTCTCCGAGAAAGTGGTTTTTGATGTGGTTACTTGTATCGATAGGATACTTGTATTGATGATGTGGTTACTTGTATCGGTAGGATACTTGTATTGATGATGTGGTTACTTGTATCGGTAGGATACTTATATTGATGATGTGGTTACTTGTATCGGTAGGATACTTGTATTGATGATGTGGTTACTTGTATCGGTAGGATACTTGTATTGATGATGTGGTCACTTGTATCGGTAGGATACTTGTATTGATGATCGTGAGATGACGATGCTGATGATCGTGTGATGACGATGCTGATGATCGTGTGATGACGATGCTGATGATCGTGTGATGACAATGCTGATGATCGTGAGATGATGATGCTGATGATCGTGTGATGACGATGCTGATGATCGTGTGATGACGATGCTGATGATCGTGAGATGACGATGCTAATGATCGTGTGATGACGATGCTGATGATCGTGAGATGACGATGCTGATGATCGTGAGATGACGATGCTGATGATCGTGTGATAACGATGCTGATGATCGTGTGATGACGATGTTGATGATCGTGTGATGACGATGCTGATGATCGTGTGATGACGATGCTAATGATCGTGAGATGACGATACTAATGATCGTGAGGATCCAGATGTTTATGTTGTTGTAGTTGTTTGAGTGCTGCAGAAGATAAAGACTCAGTACTGAAGATGTTGATGTTCCAGTATTGAAGATGTTCCAGTAACTGCTTGAGTTACTGATGATGTTGAGAAAGCTTCCAATGATTTATAGATGTATCATGTATGATGTTGTTGACTCCTTGCTCGTGCAGATATTGTTATAATATCCTTCTCGTTAAGGGGGAGTGTTGAAATATTGTAACTTCAAAGAATATTATATTTGTATATTATTTATTCCGGAGATGTTCCATACCTCCGATGTGATTATACTATAAATCCGGAGATGTTTATTCCTCCGAGTTGGGTGTGGTAACTAGGGTTATTAGACCCACCATGTGGGGGTCGGCCCAGTCAGTTATAATGGGGTATTTAACCTAATGGTTAAATACGAGCCTACATGTACTTGTGTAAAATACATATCAGAGTAGTGTATAAATAGAGGAGGTGTGTTCCTCATTTGATACACTCACACACTTGAGGATAGCGCTCTTGTGGAGGAGAGGTCTGCTATTGTGGAGGAGGAGATCATGTCTCAGGGTTTCATCTTTGTATATTGCTGGTCATCTATATTGAGGAAGATTTGCTGGGTTTTCCACCCCATGAGGGTTTCCCAGGATAAATCTCTGTCTCTTGTGTTTATGCTGTGCTTGTTGTTTCTTCAGTGATCCTGTATATGCTATTATTGTGAAATGGAATGTAATGCTGCTATTTTCTGTCTTATCATATTGAATTTTAACAGGAGCTTGGACGGGTGAATGGGCCATTGTTTTTGTCGGACAGGAGCCACATTGGGCCAAGTGTCGATGTGATGTTCCACAATTTTGGGATCGAGTCCAGGCATCTCGGTGTAAGACCAGGAGAAGACATCACGAAACTCTTGGAAGAGTTTCTTATATGCCTGAGTTTCCGCTTGAGTGCAAGATGCGCCTAGCGAGATGAGCTTAGGTTTTCCAGGTGTGGTGGAAATGTCGATTTGTATAATAGGGGAAATGTTGGACATGTTCCCTTGTTCGAAGGCATCTGGTGCTGGGATGGGGTCCTTGAACTGATCGAATTTGGTGGGGAGGAAATCTTTGGACTCGACCGCAAATTGGGTGGCTGTGGTGGAGGAGGACTCTTCTAGGAGGAAGTAGGAACGATGATGCATGTCTTCCCAGGGGTAATCAAGGGCAGTAAGAGCCTCTAGAATCTCCTCATCATTGCGGAAACTTTGAGTTGTCAAATCGGTTGACGAGGGAGTGGTAGTCGATGAGATCATATAAATGGTGTTAATCTCTCCGGATGGGGGTGATACGGGAGGGTGGATTTCCTCAATTGTGGGGAGTGTTGTCTCAAGGTCCAGATTATTCATCTCGTAGAGAGCTGCTCTGTAATCTGGGAGATCAGGACAGTGATGTGAGTAATGGCCGTAAATACTGCATATTGCACAAGGGTGGTTGGTATGCAGTGATTTATCACGAGGCTTAGGGGTTGGATCTAGTTCGACAACTGGGATGTTGGGGTCGTTGTCAAGCATTTGCATGTGTTCCTATAATGTAGGTAATTGTGGACATTGATGAGTCGGATGGCCTAACTCATCACAAAATGAGCATTTGGGGGGAGCACGAAACACGGGGGGGGGGGGGGGTTTAGATGTCTTGGGAGGGGGGTACAACAGTGTATGGTTGTGGGCCTCTGCCCCCAGTGGGCTTGATAAGAGGAGGGGGATTCATAGATGACGAAGGGGTAGTGACACTGTGAGGTGGTTGAATAGTAGTGACAATGGGTTGCACTGTTTGTAGGATGACATTTGGTGTCGGTGGGGGAATGGGAAGCGAAATATACCACATGGGTAAGCCTAAGGTTAACCCGGGGAGGCTGAGGGTAGCCATAACCGGGGCGTTGAGGGAGGGAATAGGAAGGGGATTGTGTGGGTGGGTGTAACACCAATGTGACTAGGTACCAATGGTGGTTTGGGTAAGAAGGGCAATTGATTGTTGGGTGTTTGTGTATTGTGGGAAAGAGTACAGAGGTCAGAGACGTGGGTCGCAGGTGACGGGGGTGGAATGGATTGGAATGTAGAAGTCATCAGCGTGTTGGAGAAAAGTTTGGGTCCCACGAAGGAAACAAACGAGGTAGTTGCACCACAAACAGGTTGTTCAACCATGGGGAGAACATTTTCGGGTGCAGCGGGGGCCTTGGGATTGTAATAGGTGAGTTGGTCGACCTTGACCACACGTCCGTCATGGGGCAACATCATGGTAAGAAAAACGGATGAGGCAACCGCCTGCATGGCATACATGTAGCTGCGACCAAGTAAGAGGTTATAATCAAGTTGGGCATGATGACCTCTATGTCAATGAGCACAGTTTTACCAGCCAGCTGGATGGGGACATTAGCTAAGAGACCTTGGGGTTGAGCCGAACGGCCATCGTAGGCTCACAACGCAGTGGTGGACTGCTGGAGAGTAGGGGATCCCAACTTCTTCCAAATGAATGTGGACATAACGCATGTAGAGGCACCTTCATCTATAATGCACCGATGGATGACAAGATTCCGAATGGAAACAAAAACTTGGAATGCTAAAGTGAAAGGAAGGCATGGTTCGGACTGGTCCGAATCGAATGCCATCAGTTGTGAATCATTGGGGTCAATAGCACCAATGGCAGAGAGCAAATTCTTGCGCTTTGAAGGACATTTTTTTAAGACTTTTAAAGCAGACATGGCTGCGGGAGACTGGGCTAAGTCATCTACAATGCTGTAATTCGACGCAGCGCGAGCATTGGGGTTATTGTTGATGCGACAAAGTGGGAAGCGAGGTGCTTTAGAGGCACCATCGAGTGGATCCGGAGGTATACGTAACGTCTGATCAGTGGGATGAGCGTTAGTGTTTTTGTTGGCGGGAGGGTCTTCAGGGGTGGAGCCATATTGGTTTCGACGGGTTTGGAGGTTGACATCAGCAGATGACATCATTAAAAGGTGGTGGGTACCTCAGTTGAACATGGGTTGATCAGGAGTGGCATAAGTGATCTATTGTTGTGGGGGCGCGTTGCCTTGAGGGGGAGCCAACGGTTGAGTGTTCACTACGCCTTGGGTTGGTAAGGGGTTTTGTAATACCATGGGTTGTGGTTGATTAAGTGGAGCTGGATGTCCAGCGTGGCCCTGGCTTTGGGCATCATCAGCGCAAAGTTGACGTGCTTTCTCTAAGTGGGGGCAGTTATGAGTGTAGTGTCCATAGACTCCACATATAGAACATGGGTGGTTTGTTCTCAGATTGTTGTTTTTGGGCTGCTTGGGATGACGATCCGGATTCTGGTTGGGAGGAGCAACGTTGTTATTATTTGGAGGATTGGGAGGTGGTGGGCCTTGATTATGTTTCTAGTTGTTTCCGCGGTTACGTCCTCTTCCACGGTTTTGTTGTCCACCCTGGTTGCGTTGGTTGTTTTGATGTTCGGGATGATTGTGTTGTGTGTACACTTGCCCTTCAGCAGCGGGAGGATTTTGGTTTGCTGCAGGTGCAGGAGCAGGTTGCGGTGGATAATAAGCTGGTGGGGCTGGAGGTGGTCCAGTTACCTGCTAGGGTTGTTGGTAACCCTGAGCTATTGGAGGTGTTGGGTTAGCTGTTGTAGCTTGTTGTGGGTAATACATTGGTTGTGGCGGGAACTGAATTGGGTTCTGGGTGGCTGGTTGGTTATAGTATGTGGGCGGTACATATGTCGATGGCATTTTCCCATAGTAATGTTGTGGACAAGAGGGTCCAGAGTGTGATGAGTCTGATTCGTTGGAGCGTACAAAGTTGTCGCTCTAGAATTAGATGTAGCCCTAGAGAGGTCTGGGGAATTTATGGTGATCACCATGCTAAAAGGTTTAATTTGCGGTGTGACTTGGCCAATAATACCATCAGCGGCATGTGATGCCCCTGGCACATCACCGTGTGAAGAATCACCTCGTGAGGCGTCTGGTATGATGGTGTAGAGATAGCCTGATTGGGCATAAATTAGGTCGAATTGCTGAGCTTTTAGGATAGCTTATTCCTCTGACTGGGGTCATTCGGAAGCGACGTCTTTTGCTATGAGGGGTAGGAGTGATTTAAGGAACCAGTCCAAAAATATACAGTCATCCAGTTTAATCTTACAGAGGCTACAACACTTGCGCCACTCATGGATGTGGTCCGTGATGTGGGTAGCTGTGTTTTGTCTACAAGACAACAGTATTTCAACTCCTGCATCGTAACGTACAGGTAGCTGAAAAAATTGAAGGAAAGTGGAGGCGAGAGACGTAAAAGTATGGTGGGTCCCATGTGGTTGTTCGATGTACTACTTGGCTGCAGAGCCAGTGAACGTTCGTTGCAACAGTCTTAGACGAATGGAGTCATCCACTATGGAGTTAGATGAACACCATAGGTGAAAAGACATTATGTGGTTTTGAGGGTCCTCCCCAGGTTTTCCTTCAAACTTGGGTATGTCCGAGGGGAGCTTTGTAGGCATGGGTGGCCATGTATGGTTGTGCCTGATAGGATCATTGGTTAGCCTGGCTAAGTCTAGTAAGTTCAGACTAGCCATGTAAGGTAAACTAGGAGATGGGTGTGGCGTAGTGACTGGGACATAACTATTCATGGTGGAATTATGTAGTGGTCCAGTAGCCCCTAAGGGTATGCTAGGTATTGAAGGTATGTGTCCTCCAACTGCTGTGGTTTGGTATGGGCCAGTGTTTCGAAGTGCAACATGGGTTACACCGGGATTAGGAATAGCGCCAGGAATTCCTGGGATCTAGGTTGTGGTAATGACAGGTGGTGTGATTCCTATGTTTGGCATACCCATAATAGGAGGTAGTCCTGTTTTGGGCATACCTAAAGGTGGAGTGTCCCCCATATTAGGCATGCCTAGAGGGGTTGTTATTACCATGGATGGCACAGTAGTAGAAGGGTTTGTGGATGTATCTCCAATAGTACTGGTAAAAAGTGGGTCGTACTGTGCTCCAGCCATGAGGTTGGTTGGTGACAATTCAGTAGGGTTTTCGGATTCAGCCTCAGAATCAGATGTGAAGTGAGGTGTGTCAGAATCGGATGACTGTATGTTTGGCCGATGACATGTCGAGTCAAGGGATAAGACTCTACGTCGGTAACATGGAGATCCAAGTAGACTGAACTGAGGGGGTTCACCCTGAAGGCGACGAGATCGTCTTAAATTCTCAATGGTGAGAAATATGTTTTAAAAATTTTCAGTGTAAGATGGTGATGTAAAAAACTCAAAACCCTAATGCAACAATGAGTGCAAAAAGGGGAGTGAAAATAAAGGCTCTCAGGACAAAAATCAACCTCAAAAAGCACTTATTATAACAGCTATGCTATAATAAGTGGACGGATGCAACAAAATTGGTCAGAATACCAAAAGTCAAACAATTTCTAGAAAAAAAAGAGGTGCTACTAGACCAAAGGTGGGTAATGTATCATGCAAACACCTAACTAGAAGTATTGTGAGTCAACAAATGATATCCTCTGCAAGGTGATGAAATCCAAGTCAGAAAATATAGAGTGTTGAATCAACGGCTAGATATCCCCCTACTGGGAGGGACACCGGGTAGACAATCCTAAAGAGTGGCAACTAGGATACCCCGTTCATGACACGTTCGGTTGGGTGAATCTGTAGTTTGGTTCTATCGCCGCTGTACACCAGGGGGGTGTACACCGAGAACTTTGAAAGGTATCCTTCGGTTACTGAATGGATTGCGGTATTCCACTCAGACTTCTAGAACCAGTCTGGCTACTTCAACCCTCCTAAGCAAGAGGCCTTCCCGATAAATTGGTTGATAACCGTGTCAAAATTATAAGGGATTTTGGTACCGTAGAGGACAACCACTATGTCTCAAATGTAATAACTGAGGGGTGTTATTGGAACACCTATCCCCTCAATTCTACCTAACTACAAAATTCTTTTAAGTGCTCCCCAAGTGGGGTTAAAAGTTTTTTGAGTTTAAGGTAAATTTTAAGGCCCAGTTTAAATTATGTGGCAGAGTGGGTGCAAGTGTGGTATTTAAACTGAAGTTGATTTTCCTCACTCGGGCGATTTTACAAATGAAAGAAAAGACGCTTCCAGTTTTGCAAAAAATAAAGGCGTTTTTGAAAATGTAAATGCTTGAAAAAACTATTAAAAAATAATGGATCTTTGAAGTAATTTAAAGGGAAGCAAATAACATAAATATTTCAAGAAATAAATGGATCTCTTAAAAATTGCTTGGGCAAAGTATCGAGCAAATAAACAGTAAAACCTTGATCTAGCTAGAATGCAGAAAAATCTCTCTTTCAATTTCTGAAAATTTTGTAAAAAGACTTTTTAAAGGAGCATTCTAAATAGTAAAAGATTTATATGGCTGTAAAAATGCAGGAATTTTAATACTGTAAAATATGCTAAATGGGCAGAAAATACAACAAAAAATAATTTTCAAAAAATTGGCCGAATTGAAAAAACTTGCATCGCGGGTTTCGGGAAAACAACCGCGATGGGCCGTGCGGGTTTTGGCCGCGAAGCCGCAATGTGCAGCACGAAAACCGGTCACACAATCGCGATGGGCAGCGTGTGTTTCGGTCGCGAAGCCGCGATGTGCAGCGCGGGTTTTTCGTCACACAGTCGCGATGTGTAGCGTGGAAAATGGCCGCGAAGCCGCGATGTGCAGCGCGTAAAATGGCCACGAAGCCACATCCCGCCGCGCGGAAAAAGGCCGCGAGGTCGCGATGAGCTGCGCGACTGTCGGGAAAAAACCGCGAGGTGAAAGCCGAAAACGGATGCCGAAAAACGAACCCGAAAATGGAAATTTCAGGCTGTTAATGGAAATAGAAGGGGCCAAGATCTAAAACAGCAATGGATCTGCTGTCTAGGATGGCATATCTATGAATTAAAGTGATTAAAACTAACAAAAACTAAGATCTAAAGCAAAAAACTGAGATCTAAGAATTCGAAGCCAGCGGAGTCGCCAAAAATTGTTGGCTTGGTTTTGCAACCAAGCTTGAGTGCTATGGGCACCTATCAACAAGTGATAGGAGTTTCAAATATTGAAAGCAAAAACAACAATTATAAATCTGAATCTAAACTAAACTAGCATGTCCATATAACAAATAAAATTTCCTGAAAACGATTCAAGAACAAGAAATAAAAAGAATGAGTATTGTATTAAGATACCTCAAATGGTGAGGATTTGAGTAGAGCAACTTCCAAGGTGAGTAGCTCCAAGCTCCAAAGGTCTCTTCTCCAAGATAGCTACAATGGTCAAAAGCTCATGAGAGATTTTGACAGCATGAGGATAGGATGATGGATGGATCGAAAGTGAGGAGCCCCTACCACCTTTTTATAGTTTTTGGTGGTGGGGAATACCATTATGGTTTTGAGGAAACCAATGGTATTGACCAACATGGTTTAGGTACCTTTTCCCTCCTTTTTCCTTTTTTGAATATTTTGAATATTTTTATTCCCTTTTTAATATTTTTGGGAATTCTGGACCCTTTTTGAGGGTTTTTTATGCTTTTTGAGGAAAAATATTCATTTTGAGTGGAAAAATGGGTGTATTAAGGTCTTTTGGTGACCTTTTGGCGGCTTTAGAGGCTCAAATGGTGAAAAAGTGGACAAATGGGTCATGTGAATGAGGAAATGAGCTAGTGAGCACTTTTTGGGTGTTAACATGGGGGTCCCCTAACTGAAACCCAGATTCTTGAATCCATCGGAATTGAAGGATTCGTGACCAGAGTCACGAATTTGGTGCTATGGGCATGTTTGTCAGGCACCCCGTGGCCATTTAGGTACACTTTGAGGATTTGCTCCGGGGGCACGGAACCCAAAACGACGAGCGAACTTGGGTTCCGTCAGCTCCCACACGTGCGTACAGACATTGTGTGTGTGTTCACGATGGCCATGCATACGTGAGAGCGATCGGATCAGAAATGACCACCTTGAGCAAAATTGGCATGGCCTTCATTGAGCAAAACCCTAGTTCTGGAGATGGCACAATAGCACCATTTCCGGGTGTTTGAGTCACGGTGTGGGGGGTCTCCTAGCTGAAACATGGCATCCCGAATCCATCGAAATCGATGGTTTCTCGACTGGAGTCACGGTTTTGGTGCTATGGGAATTTTTTTCAGGCACCCCATGGCCATTCAGGGACACTTTGAAGATTTTCTCTAGGGGCACGAAACCCAAACCAATGAGCGAACTTGGGTTTCATCGGCTCTCACATATACATATGGCCATTGTGGATGTGTTCACGATGGCCATGCATGCCTGGGAGCCGTCGGATCGGAAATGACCCTCTTGAGCAAAACCCTAGTTCTGGAGATGGCACAATAACACCATTTCTAGGCGTTTGAGGCATTGTGTGGGGGGTCCCCTAGAAGAAACCCAGCGTCTCGAATCCATCGGAATCGACGGATTTGTAGCCGGAGTCACAGTTTTGACGCTATGGTTATTTTTTTCAGCACCCCATGGCCATTCAGGGACACTTTGAAGATTTGTTCTGGGGGCATGAAACCCAAACCGGTCAGCGAAATAGGGTTCCGTCAGCTCCCACACGTGCATATGGTCGGTGTGGAGGTGTCCACGATGTCCATGCACTCCTGGGAGCCATCAGATTAGAAATGACCCCCTTGAGTCGCCAGGATATAAACACTCTTTCACTTATTTCCTTTCATTCTATTTCTCATTTCATGCATTTCTCTTCTCTTTGCTAGGGTTCTTGAGTTGGTTTGCTAGTTGTTTGAGAGCGAATTTGTGGGAGCTTGGAAGGGATATTGAAGGGGAGATTGAAGGCTACTATTTGTGAGAGCTTGGATTAAGGGAGATTGAAGGCTTCCATAGAGACATTAAACCACCATTAGAGAGCTAAATAGGTAATCTCCAAACCCCTCTTTTTTTTTTTTGAAAAAATATTTCACTATGTTAAAAATTTTAAACCTTGCAATGTTCTCTTCTCCTACTCTTTCCAATTTCTTCGTCTCCATCATTCTATTACAAGAAACAAGTGATTCTCATCTCGATTCAAGAAACATGATGGGTATGTGGTTTTGGATTTTGGTTCCACTTCTTCTCATTATGATGGTGTTGCGAAGTAGATATGGTGGTGGTAGTGATGAGGGGGAAGAGGTAGAGAGTGACACATACCGTGGAGACGAGGAGGAAGGGGAATAGGGTGATGATAATGATGAGCTTGAGAGTGATGAGGGGAAAAAAAAAGACACAACACCTTTGTGGAAGTATGTGGCAAGGCTTGGGGGAGGAAGAGGGGGTGGAACCACAAAGTTTATATGCCCCCATTGCACTAAAAGATACACCGGTTCATATACTCGGGGGAGAAATCATTTGTGTGGGATTATGCCATGTGATCAAGGTAAGGCTATTGGAGACAAAACCTGTGACAAAGTGCCAACTAAAGAGAGAAAAAAATACAAGATGGAAGAAGAGGTCGCTCAAAACACTTTCAAGAGATCAAGGGTTGAATATGAATCCTCTCACTCAAATAGAATGTTTGGTCATGGATCATGATCAGCTCCATCAGGATCCTCTCTTGGATTCTTGACTATGCAAAGAATATTATCATATTTCCTTGACCTTGGTTGTAGGGATGATGTGGATTCAAAAGTTTACAGGTTTCTCTATGCATGTGGTGTGCCATTCAATGTTCTTCGCTCACCTTATTGGCATGAAATGGTACAAGCCATCAATGGTGCCCCTAAAGGATACAAGAGCCCTGGGTATGACAAATCCATAATCGTGGGACTTGATAGGGAAAGAGCCAAAATCAATAGTGCTCTTGGAAATTTTACAAATGATTGGTCCAACTATGGGGTATCCATTGTATCTTATGGGTGGAAAAATGTTAAAGGAAATCCATTGATAAATATTCTTGGTGTGTCTGCTAGCGGTGTGGTGTTCCTTTCATCCCATGACTACTCAGATCATTACAAGACCGTTATTAATATTGCACAACCTTTACTTAAAACCATTCAAGAGATTGGACCATACAATGCCATTCAAGTCATCACTGATAATGCTGCTAATTGTAAGGCAGCAAGAGCAATCATTGAGGATAAGTATCCCAACATATTTTGGTCAGGGTGTGGTGGTTGCACATTGAAAATTTTGATAAATGATATTGTTAAAATGAAGGACCCTAATTACCGATGGATTGGTGACTTGTACAATAGAGGTAATAAAATGATCAAATTTATTACCAATCATAGCATGGCCCACCACATTTTTTGCAATCACTCTAGGTTGGAGCTATTGAAGATTGCAAATACTAGATTTTCTAGCTCCTACTCACCTTTAGGAGTCTTTTGAAGGTAAGAGAGGTATTGGCTAGTATGGTCTCAAGTGATCCATGGCACAAATTAAAAGATAGAGCTACAAGTGCAACTGATAGACATGACTTTCAGGAGGTGGATTACACCATTCTTGATGGTAAGTTCTGGTCACAGACCTTAGCTATGTTCTGCAGTTCACCAAGCCAGTATATAATATGATTTGTTTTGCAGATACATATCAACTGGTGATTGGGGAGGTATATGAGAAGATGGATAGCATGCTTGGTCAAATCAAAGACATTGTTGATAAAATAGATGCAATATTGTATGACCATATTCATAAACATGTGGTCAAAAGGTGGTATAATCTAAATGTTCCACTCCATGCCCTTGCATATGTCCTTACCCCAAAATATTATTCTCGAATTTGGTTGGCCCAACCTGCACCTGGGGGTGGAGTTAGGAAAAAACCACACACAGATCCAGAGGTGCAAAATGGGTATATGCTTGCATTAGAAAAGTTGGTCCCTGATGAGGAGGAGTGTGCTTAAGTATGAAGTGAATTGAGTGAATACATCAGTAAGCATGGAGTCTTTGGTACCCTGCATGCAACCAAAGATCGAGATAGATTGGATCTTATCTGTTGGTGGAACATGTATGGATTTGGATCCTCATATTTGCATAAATTGGCGGTGAGGGTTCTTTTGTAGGTTGTTAATAGTTCTTCTACAGAGAGGTGTTGGAGCACCTACAGCTTGATCCACAGTGTCAAGAGAAATAGTTTGAATGTAGAACGCGCATAAATATTGGTTTATGTGCACTACAACTTGAGGTTGTTGTCCCATTATTGTGAGGCATCCAAGAATGAAGAAAATTTACTTGGGACAAAAATCCAAAGGAGGGTAATGTGGAGGATGGAGCCATAGCATTAGAGTTCTTGGAGGATGAACTATTGAGTGATCATGATGGTGATCCAATTCATACTACATATATGCCTCCCCCATCCAACAACGGGTTTCCAAAAGCATGAGTTTTTCCTTTAGCTTCACAACGTTCATAAATCTATAGAGGCCATTCATTGTCTTTGCATGTTCCATGATCACTTCCAACAACTCCTATTCCACCTAGGCCACGAGAAAATAAATTGGAAGTTTCTCGTGGCAAGCGGAAAGCTTAGTAGATATTATCATAGTACTTTGTATTTCATGTTTATTATGGCCTGTTTTGTAAACATTATGGCCTACTTTGAACTTTAGTATTTGACCTTTGAATCTTGAATAGATGAACCTACATTTGAATTTTAAACTTTAAATTTTGGATTGCATCCTACAACTCTTTGGTATTGAATATGATATTATGATGCTTTGTTTCATTTCATGGTTGATATTATCTGTTAGAGTTTGTTGATGGAAAATATTATATGTTAAAATTTGAAGCTTGATGTTGTTGATGATTGAGATTGATCATTTAACAACGATGTTATAAGTTATAGATCCTATATGATTGATGTTATATCAATATGGAAATTTTGGATTTGTTCAGGATGGCCATGTTTGCCTGGGATCCTTTGGATCATAAATGACCCCCTTCAGCAAGATTGGCATGGACTTCAGTGAGCAAAACCCTAATTCCTGAGATGGCACAATAGCACCGTTTTAGGGTGTTTGAGGCACGGTGTGGGAGTCCCATAGATTAAACCCAACATCCTGAGTCCATTGGAATCAACAGATTCGTGACCGAAGTCATCGTTTTGGTGCCATGGGAAGTTTTTCCAGGCACCCTGTGGCCATTCAGGGACACTTTGAGGATTTGCTCCGGGGGCACGGAACCAAAACTAGCAAGCAGAATTGGATTCTTTCATCTCCCACAGATGCATATGGCCATTGTGGATGTGTTTAGGATGGCCACACTCGATCGGGAGCCTTTGGATCATAAATGATCCCCTTGAGCAATATTGGCATGGCCTTCACTAAGCAAAACCCTAGTTCTTGAGATGGCACAGTAGCACCATATCTAGTCATTTGAGGCATGGTGTGGGAGGGAACCTAGCTGAAACCGGGCATGCCAAATCCATCGTAATTGATGGATTCATGACCGGATTCACAGTTTTGGTGCTATGGGAATTTTTTCCAGGAACCCCATGGCCATTTAGGGACACTTTGGGGATTTTCTCTAGAGGCACGAAACCCAAACCGGCGAGCGGAATTGGATTCTTTCACCTCCCACACGTGCATATGGCAATTTTTTATGTGTTCAGTATGGAAATGCTTGCGTAATAGCCTTTAGATCATAAATGACCCCCTTGAGTAATATTTGCATGGCCTTCACTAAGCAAAACCCTAGTTCTTGAGATGGCACAATAACACCATTTCCGAACATTTGAGGCACAGTGTGGAGGGTCCCCTACCTGAAAACCGACATCCTGAATCCATCGAAATTGATGGATTCGCAACCGGAGTCACGATTTTGGTGCTATGGGAATTTTTTTCCCAGCACCCCGTGGCCATTCAGGGACACTTTGAGGATTTGCTCCAGGGGCACAGATCCCAAACCGACGAGCGGACATGGATTCTTTCAGCTCCCACACGTGCATATGGCCATTTTGGATGTGTTCAGGATGGCCCTGCTCTCCTGAGAGCCTTTGGATCCTAAATGACCCCCTTGAGCAAGATTGGCATAGCCTTTTGCAAGCTAGGGTTTATTTATTGTGTATGTGCATGGTCTTATGTGTGTATGTATGTGTAGATATTTGTATATGTGCACGTTGTTTGTGTACAAATTGATGTGGTCAAACTTTTGTGCTTGATTGCATCAATTGCCCAGCTTTATAAGGACCAAATGCAATAAGAACTCAACAAAACATGAAGAGACACTTGTAAAAAACATTAGAAAATTTGTATTGGAGCCATAGTGTTTATGAGAGATGATTCTATAAGAGACAAGTAAGTTTGAGTTTGCATAAAATAAGGTTGGTTTCTCTTTTTTTTATAACAAGAGGAATTTGTATGCATTATAAACATGATAGACAAATTACAAAGGTCCACACATTCTTATGACAACATATATGGAATTAATTAGTTTTTATGGTAGGTAAAATCCTTGCAACTGCAGTAACTCCCTAGGTTATAATTGTTTTCAAGGGGGGATATGGGAGACATTAGGATTTTTTAAGCACTAAGTTTGGATGTGAGTTCTTTGGACATGATTAAGGTAGAAAATTTGAACCTTAGGTTGTAAGAATCGATTCTAAGCATCTCGAGCCATGGATAATTCCTTAAAGAGTAACATTTGACCTCTAAAGGGTATCATTTTCCTTTGATTGTTGACCTAGATGCTATAAGTAGGTTGTGGACATTAGGTATGGGTCTTGAGACCATTAAAATGTTCAATGGAGGAAACATATGCCTTTTTCCCTAAACAAGGCTTCTATGCATTTAGGACCAAGAATGATATGTCAAATCACAACACATCTAGGATCGAGGGATATTTGGCCTCCACATGAGCATATTCAAATATGATTAGGAGGTTATGAACACCAAGTGTTGGTTGTTGAGGGCCTAGATATGGCTATGAATATTTAGCTTATTGGTGATGATATGGACACCATTTGGAGGTTTTGAACACCAAATGTTTTTCTTAGGATATGGAAGTGGTCAAAGGATGAAACGTAGCCCATAGGTCCTAAGGGAAAATTCTAGGGATTGACGACCATGTGCAAGGTCTTGGACCATAACACTTGGCATCTACTAGGTTCATTTTTTCTCTATGTGGGAATACAAGAGGAATAGGTTAACCAATGTGAATTTTTGAGCCCCGTATACAAGTCATGCATCGAGACATGGTAAATGTAGGAAACTTAGGAGTTATTCCATAAATGCACAAACTTACCAATCAAGAACAAGAAAGGAGCTTTCAAACTACCATATAGGACATGTCTTAGGGTTCTTTGGATCCCAAGTGTTGATACATACTTCATTTGGATATTTTGAGAACCATTTATGGATATTAGGGCCTTGTACATGGTTGGGAGGAGGACTACTAACCTTAATTAAAATAAAGCTTCTAAAGGAAGGGAAACCTGAGGCTTCAAACTTACAAGTGTATTAATTGCATAGCTTCACAACCATAAAAGAGGATTCAAATGACAAGGATATGTTTAGCCTCCAATAAATGATATGGGTGAAACTAGGAGTATTTTAGCACTCAGTATGAGTTTTATGGAACTAAACATGATCAAACGATGAAACCTTGACCTTAGGCTCTAAAGAAACATTCCAAGGATAAGGAAAATGTGAAGCCTTAACTAACCACATAAGATTCGTCTAGTATAAATTAAATATTTGAATGCTACTATGGACACCATTAGTATGTTTTGAGCTTTATGGGTGGACCTCAAATCCATAAACATGATTCGAGGAGGGAGACCAACATCTCAAGGCTAGAAATATATATTTATAACTTAGGACAAATGATCAATTTGACGGGCCATTTGTAATGCTTCATGGCATCATTCATGAACCTTGGTCCCTGGAAGGTGCCTTTATAGCCTAATGCATAATTCAAAATTCAAAATATTTGAATGTGATATTTAGGTGTGTAATTGTGTTTAAAAAGATGATGTTGTTTGTTATTTTATACTAATATTTGTATGGTTTTTGTAGCTAGGGTTTTCACCCTAGCTTGTGCAAATGAGCACCTACTAAGGAGAAGGGCCTCCTTAGTAGCAGTTTAGTAAAAACAGTAACTACTCTAAGCATGTGCATAAAATAACAGAAAGATAATAAAAGTGGTTTTTTGTATTGATTATACCTCCAATATGAAGGTTGATGAAGCTTTTGCAGCAGTCCAAGAGGGTTGCTTCCAAGCTCCAGTGTTGTTCATTTCTCTTTCTCCAAAGGGTTTTGGAAATGGGCCAAAGGGGCACTCAAATGTAAAAGTAGCTCAAGGGTGAGCTAGGGTTTCAGGAGTGATTTTGGTAGAGTAAGGATATGGATGACTGTGGATGTGAAATAGGGAGCCTCCATCACCTATTTATAGGTTTTTAGTGCTGGAATGTTGGCCCATGGTTTTGGGCACCATATGGTTTAGGTCAGCTGTATAGGGTTTTTGCTTCCTTTTTTTCCTCTTTTTCCTCTTTTTTGTATTTTTTATTCCCTTTTTAGAGGGTTTTTGCTATTTTGGAGGAATTTTAGATTATTTTGGGGGGGAAAAGGGGTTTTTTGGCCTTTTGGAGGCTTTTTTAATGGTTTTTTTGGCCTTTTGGAGGCTTTTTAATGGTTTTTTTGGCCTTTTGGAGGCTTTTTAATGGGTTTTAAGGTTTTGGAGGCAAAAATGGTAGGAAATATGGACAAATGAGTCATGTAATGGGGTCGATGAGGTAGTGAGCACTTTTTGAGTGTTAACAGATTGCCCCCTGATGTGTGAGGGAAGGAGCTCATCATATGGCCGATAGACATCATAAGTCTTTTATGGTTTTCCTGGGATGTGGAGAGGAGAAGAAACGAACTAGAGCTCAGAACAACGGTCCCAAACAAACTGAAAAAACTGAAAGTACATGGCCTCAATAATGAATGAGGAATAATCTGAACATATGGACTAGGCGGGCATTCCCATGCTCGTATCAAGATATAGAACAATAACAAGGGGGTCCAATAAATGGGGACCTGAAATATACATGGCCTCAAAGGAGGAAGAATCTCAATATATGGACGAGGCGGGCATACCCATGCTCGTATGAAGATATATAAAACATAACAATGAGGCCCAAAAAGGGGGACCTGTAAGATACATAGAGAACCACTGTGTACATCATAAGAGTCCAGAGGGGACACAAATCTGGGACATACTATTGGGATGACCATGTTTGAGCTGGAGAGCTGATACACTGGAATAACAACAGTGCAGCTGAGTGTGGTACCAGAGGAACTGATGAGCTGCTGGATCATAGTGATGGGGAGTCATACCCTCAATGGTACACTAAACTAGAACTGAACTGGGTACTCAAGGAAGCATATAACTGGATGGCTTCCGAATACAATCGCCTACTCAACCCGGACATCCACGGGAACATATAACTGGGCATTCCGAAGTGACTCACCAATGTGCTAGAGTCGGGGGAAATCCAGGGTGTTCGACCAATAACTGAAGGGATATATACCAACGATGTGATCAAGGTGTTGAAGATGAGCATGTGAGAAACAACCACTCGAAGAGGCAATGATGACTCCTCTCAAAATGGTCCATAGGCACTCACCACAGATGGTGATGGGTCCAAGGCGCAGGGACCTCTGGGTCTATCCTTTGGAATAGAGGGGCTGTCGTCGACAGAGGGAGACCTACAACTAGCAAGGCAGTGATGTTTCCTTGATAGGAGCACGAGGTGGAGAACTGAAGTGTGAGAGTACTGATGGTAGGACTGACATATTGTGGGGGTAGGGAATAACTGGGCAAGTAGAGTCGGTGGAATCAAACTTCCTTTGTTCAGAGTATGATGATGGGGGATGATCGGGCAACATATGAGACTGACTAGAGGGAAGGGGATCATAGCTGTAATGGATCAAGGATAGTGACTGGGATGAGTGATACTGAAGTTGGTGTAAAATGGCAGGAGACTGCAGAATACTCTGAACAAAGGCGACCTGATTGGGGGTGCTACCGAGATGATCGATCACGGTGCCGAGAGGAACGGGGGGAACTTCTTCATGTGTTTAAGGAACTAGAAGAAGTGTGTTCAAAATGGTACTGTCATGTGGATTTATACGAGCCCAGGATAGTTCATGCTTGTGGTTGCTTTCAATTTTAAGGAGTCTGAAAGCGATAAGAAGACTATGAAATAATGGAATGGTACTGTCGTGTGGATGTGTACAAGCCCAGGACAATTCATTCTCGTGGT
Source organism: Larix kaempferi (assembly GCA_027924585.1). Classification (NCBI taxonomy): domain Eukaryota; kingdom Viridiplantae; phylum Streptophyta; class Pinopsida; order Pinales; family Pinaceae; genus Larix; species Larix kaempferi. The sequence continues at coordinate 4,012,986 of BSBM01001244.1, read as the reverse complement.
TGCTTTCAATTTTAGAGAGTCTGAAAGCGATAAGAAGACTCCAGGGGGTTGCTTTTTTGTGTGTTAATCTCCAAGGCCCGAAGAAGCATAAAAGGATGCAATGAAGAACTCTTCTAGCTGGTGTGACTAGAGTATTCCTTTTTCGTAATTAGTCTACCAAGTCCGGAAAAGGGTTAAACTTATACCAGATAGACGCCCTTTCAGGTACTTTAACGAGAATGAAAGGAAGCAAGATTGCTTGGCGATCTTTTCATTGTTTTAGGAGTCATAAAAGAGCTTAACAGAAACTCCCTAAGTGCATTTTTCGTAAAGGACTTGTCCGGCCCGAAAAAGGGATAAAATTATACCGAACAAAAGGAATGGTTAGGCAAGGAGGAAGTGCTCAATCAAGGAACATTGAAGATGACCAAGAACGAGGGTAGAGGGGAACACTGGTGGGCCTCCTTGCGGGATAATGAATGGTGGAAAAATAAAAAAATAATTGCAGTATGAAAGGAGTGAATGACTCATGTAAAAATGTGGAAGAATTTGATGGAGACCGATGTGGCGTGCAAACCCAGGCAGCAAGGTGTCAGGACACAATGCTGAAATTGTACCTGGTGAGAGTGAGAAATGATCTCAAGCATCATCACGGGCTCGAAAAAATGAATCTGACGATATAAGAAGTGTCAAAAATGGATAACGGCTGATGTGGAACGCAAACCGAGGTGACGTGGGGTGTTTTGGAAAAAATACCCAAACAATATGGGGGTGAGAGCGAGAAATGATCTCAAGCATCATCACGGGCTTGGAAAAATGAATCTGATGATATAAAATATATCAAAAACGGAGAGCAGCCAAAGTGGCATGCAAACCGAGGTGACTAGTGGTGTCTAGAAAAAATGCTCAAAAAACAATGCAGAAAAAATAAGAAAACAAGTTGACCATCATGATGGTCTCGTCGTGCTGATTCCAGTGGTGGAAATGGTTCAAAAAATGGACTCCGTATGGGTTCAAAATGGCCAAAGCAAGAAAAAGTCAACAGACTATAAATAGTAAGTGGGTCCAACATGACAAGTGTCATTTGGACTTGTTGACTTTGACTAGAGATCAGAGTTGACCAGATCTTAGTTGGTGTTTCTGGACGATCCGACGGACCGTTTTCAGATCCGGGAGTTACAGGTATTCCGATAAACTCATACCTGCATTTTTCATTAGGTTCAGGAGGGTAGTGGATCCCAGGGGGTTTTCTGTACGGTCCACGTGGGGTGGACAGCGGGTTTGTGGGGTGGAACCGCAGTCGGGGACCGCGGGTTCCAGGGCTGATCACGCGGACAGGGACTGCGAGTTCTGGGTCAGGATATGTGGTCCTGTACCGCGAGTTTCAAGGCTGGATTCACGGTTCGGGACTGCAAGTTCGTCTCCTACAGGCGCGGTCCCAGACCGCGACTGTAGCCCTGATAGCCGCGGTTTGAGAGCGCGGCAAGGGGCCCTAAAGCCGCAAGTGGGATCTAGCTTTAGGGTTTTCCCAAGGGGGAAGGGTTATTTCTTTGACAAGAGTCTAATGAGTGTGCATTATGTGATTGACAGGATGCCATTAGTGCTGTGGCGAGAGCGGGAGATACCGAACGACATAGTGGATGTCATCCGAAGGGATCAGCATGTGCGGTCTACGTTGGGGTTGTGCGGGCTGCTGAAGTTCGCATAGGTGCCCATGATGCGTTCAGCAGCACTACTGCTGAACAGGTTAGTGAGATTTTGGGAGCCTAACATTCATGCGTTCAGGGTGCAGGGAGAGAGGGTGGATCTCACCCTCGCAGATGTACATTTCTTGATGGGGTTTCCTGTCTGGGTAGGGTGGCTAACACACAACCACGAATATCCGTCGACGTGGATATTGAGGATATGTTGGAGCGGTACTGCGGTCCGGAGGCTACGGTGCAAAGGAATGCACTCCTGGTTGTTGACCTGCGGGAGCCATCAGTACGAGTGATCGCGACATGCGTGGTTCGGGTTTTGGGGTCCCAGTTGCCTGAGAAGGTGTCAGGGGGCCAGATGCAGCTAGTGGAGCGGGTGCTGGATGGTGTATACTATGCCTGGGGCCGGATGTTCCTCACTTGTGTTCAGCGACATCTGACCTTGGTGAAGGAATCTGGAAAGGGATTCTGTCATGGATCCTTTCTATGTGCCTTCTTCATGGAGAGGGTACCTACACTGTGGCCGTGGGTGCCGTTCAGGGCAGCAGGACCTATGGAGCCGTGCATGGTGCGGTGGGGAGAGATGATGCGCTGACGAGGTGACGGTGAGGTGGGCAGGTATTTCACCCAGGAGCTCTACCTACAGTGGTTGCAGATGCCGCTGACGCTGGATGATTATCCATACAGAGAGATGGACTATACAAGAGATCTGGAGGCACCATGGCCTCCAGGGCAGGCGTGGGGACCAGATGGTATGTATTAATTTGCTTGATTGTTGGTTAATGTCAAGTTTTGAGATATTGATATGTTGTTACTGACTAATGGATGATCTACAGATGTTGGCCCAAGACCACCACCAAGACATGTAGCTCGTAGGGGGCATGTGGAAATACCAGCCCTACCGGGCCGAGGGGAGGTGCGTCGATGGGCCACTGAGGGGACTCTGGATGTTGTACGGATGCTTCTCAATCGTTTGCTAGTTGGAGTGACTGATGATGGGTGGCGGGACGTAGATCCGGAGGTGATTCAGGACTATCTGAGGGTGCCACGGGAGTTCTGATTGATCGCGATCCGAGTGGCAATTTTGGCGGATAGGGGTCGGGCACAGGAGCTTGCAGGGGATGAGGAGCTGCCGGAGGAGGAGCGGGGTGAGGACTCGGAGGCAGTTGATGCAGGAAGTGATGAAGGGTATGACTCTCCATAGGGAGTACAGAGGACTCCCCTCCGATTTTGTAGCTATGGCATGTATTCTATGAGGCTTATTGATGTATAGATATTTTTTGTATAGATGAGTATGGAGGTACTCAGGACATGTGTAGCACATTGACGTTTATTTTTGATATATATATATATATGCACATGGATGCACCTTTTTGCGATGATGATTTAGTGTACGCACGTGGATGCGCTTATGGTTTGTTATATGTTTGTACTGCACGTGGATGCAAGTAGTGTAGGATGATGGGCACGTGGATGCCCCTTGTGTATTTTATGTTATGTATTGCACATGGATGCAACATTATGTATGTAGGATAGGCACGTGGATGCCCTTGTATAGTAATGTGTTTATGTTATTTGCACATGGATGCAAATGTTTATGTGATGATAGGCATGTGGATGCTCCTTGCAATCTTTTTGGATTTTTATATATTTTTGATGAGATGATATGGGATGATGATGCATGATGGATGTTTTACATGGTGTAATTGATATGCCAATCTAGGATGTTGTTAGCCATTTGATCTGCGACACTATTCCGATCTCTTGGGACATGGGTGAATGTTATGGATTCAAATTGTCGGCTGAGTTGTTTTGTGCGCAGGAATTTTCTAAAGAGGCAGGGATCATGCACCTGGTAGTAGTTGTTGAGCTGGGAGACAAGTAGCTGGGAGTCAAGGAATACATGAAGGTGACATATGCCCATCTGAAGGGCAGCGGTCAGGAGACCAGTCACAACATCATACTCCACCTGGTTATTGGTAGCAGCACCTATACATATTCCGTCAAGGTGAATCAACTCATGTGAAGGGGAATATAAGACCCATGCTACAGAAGCCAGGTTTGGAGACCAGCGGCTTTCTCCATCAGCGAAGCCAATGTAATGATGTGGAAGATGGTCCATCTATGATCATGCAAAAATGATGAATGTAAGGTTGTGGTAAAAAAGGTCAAAAACAAAAAGAAAGCAAACTGTACAATACAGACCAATGGGGCCGCGGGTTTGTTTTAAGGATAAAAGTGTTTAAGATACAACCGATTACGGGGGTTGCGCAAAGGGTGACCTTCTGAGTCAGTTAAAATTTATGCCCCATTTCTGAGGCAGGTCTGCACGATGTAAGGGCCTTGCCACATGGATTCAAACTTTCCTTTACCAGTCTTGTCATGGGCTTGGTCATAGGCGAGGACGAGGTTGCCTTCACAGAAAGTTAAAGGGTGGACATGTTTTTCGTAACCAGCTTTGGTGCGGTTCTTGGCAGCTTCAATGGTCTGGAGGGTGGCACGACGGTCTTCATTAGCTTGTTCCAGTGATAGCAGACGTTGCTCGAGTGGGGAGGTGTCTAGGAGAAGCTCGACGGCGATGTGTAAGGCAAGTATCTGACACTCGATGGGGAGGACAGACTCTACACCGTGAACTAAATGAAACGGGGTAAAACCGGTGGCGGTCTTGGTCGATGTATGGTAAGCCCATAATGCAGGGAAGAGCATGTGATGCCAATTGGACTCATGGCGGTCAACAGTACGTTGGAGGATGGTTTTTAAAATTTTGTTAATGGCCTCTAATTGGCCGTTCCCTTGGGGGCAGTAAGCAGAGGAATACTGATGTTCGAACTTCAATAGGGTGGATAAGCTGCGCCAAATGGAATCTTCAAAATGTGAACCATGGTCTGAGACCAACTGTTTGGGGACCCCGAATCATGTGATAACATGGTTAAAAAATAAATAGGCAGCTATGTCAGCTATACAATTGAAGGTGGGCATGGCTTCAGCCCATTTGGTGAAGTAGTCGATAGCAACGATGATGTACTTATGGCCATTGGCGGATGAGGTTTTACATTCCATGAAGTCGATGGCCCATTTACAAAAGGCACCAACGGTGATGACTGGGTGTAACGGGGCGGGTGGTGTCTGAGCCTTAGGGGAAAAAAGTTGGCAATTATGGCAATGTTTGACCGCTGTGATGCAGTCGGTAAAGAGTGTGGGCCAGAAGTATCCGGCGCGGATGACCTTTTGGGCGGTGGCCATTCTAGAGAAATGCCCGTTGCAGGCATCGCTGTGATAGTCATTGAGGACTTGTTCGGCTTCCTCATGTGTAAGACAACGACGGAGAATCGTGTCAACCCCTCACATATAAAGGAAATCGCCCAAGAGGAGATATCGAGAGGCCTGGTGATAGATACAACGACGTCCATCACGATTTATGTTGGGTCAAAACTTCTGTGTACGAAGGTATAGAAAAATATCACCATACCATGGGTCATCAGACGAGATGATGAACAAGTGATTGTCGGGTAACTCATCGGAGATTTGTGGGGATGGCCAAAGGGATGGGAGATCGGTGATGAGCTCGGCAAGCGCAAGGGCTTTAGTGCTCTTAGGGGTTGTGAAAGTGAGGTCATATTCTTGGAGGATAATTACCCATTTAGCAACGCGACCTTGCAGGAGTTGCTGGTTCAATAGATAGACCATGGGGTTGGAGTCGGCGACAACTGTGGTTTGACTGAGTAAAATTTAATGTCACAATTTTTGGACAGAAAAGACCATAGCAAGGGCTAGTATTTCCTCATACGGGTAACATTGGGGTGGTCCAGACAAGTTCTGGCTGACGTAATAAATGACATGCTCCTAGCGAGTAGCGTCTTCTTGAACAAGGACTCCGGACATGGCATAATCGGATGCCGAGACGTACAGGATGAAGTCTTGAGAGAAATCTGGGGGGGAGATCAGAGGGGCTTGTGTGAGAGCTTTCTTAAGGGCTTCAAATGCAGCTTGCGCCTGGTCATCCCAAACAAAGGGTATGTGGGTATGAAGCAGGCGTAAGAAACCATGAATGGTGGTGGCATAATCAGGAACGAAGCATCGGAGAAAATTAGATCTCCCCTGCAGACTCTGGAGCTGTCGGAGCATGCGAGGAGCGGGAAGGTCTATGATGGCTTGGACTTTCAGGGGATCAACATCGATTTCTTTCTGGGAAACAATGAAACCCAACAACCGGCCTACCAGAACACAAAAGATAGACTTGTGTGGGTTCAAGCAGATTTGATATTTGCGACAACGCAGAAAGACTTGTCGGAGGTTGTTAAGGTGGTCTGATCGTTTCTGGGAACGAGTTGTAAGATCATCAAGATAGACTAGCAGGATATGGACCAAGTCATGAAAACAATAGGTCATGGCCCGCTAGAAGGTGGCACCAGCATTTTTTAGGCCGAAAGGCATGACATGATAGGAAAAGGTGCCCCAGGGGGTGGTAAAGGCAGTCTTGTACTGATCCTCCTTGCGGATCTGAATCTGGTTATATCCGGAAAAACCGTCCATGAAAGATAGGACTTCATGCCCCACACACACATCGATGAGTTGGTCAATAAATGGCATGGGGAAGTTGTCTTTGGGACAGGCTCGGTTTAAATCACGGAAGTCAGTACATACTTTGATGGTGCCTTGTTTTTTTTTAATAGGAATGGGGTTAGAAACCCAAGTGGTATATGCAATAAGATAAATGAATCCTGCTTTGCGAAGTTTCTCAATCTCTGCTTTAACAACGGGGAGCTTTGAGGGATGAATGGGGTGCTGTTTCTAGAGAACGAGGGGTACGTCTGGCCATGTGTCAATGTGGTGTTCTATAATAGCGGGGTCAAGACCAGGCATTTCGGTATAGGTCTAGGCGAAGACATCACGGAACTCTTGGAAAAGTTTTTTGTACTCTCCGATCTCATACTCACTGCAGGAGGCTCCTAATGTAATGATTTCAAGAGCACCAAGTGGGTCAAAGATATCAATGTGGATGACGGGTGAGATGTTGGCCATGTTACCTTCCTCAAAAGCATCAGGAGTGGGAATGGGATCCTTAAACTAGTCGACTTTGGTGGGGAGGAAATCTTTAGACTCAACCGCAAATTGAGTGACTATGGTGGAGGAGGACTCTTCTGGGAGGAAGTAGGAATGATGGTGCATGTCTTCCCAGGGGTAATCCCGGATAGTGAGGGCCTCTAGAATCTCCTCATCATTGCGGAAACTTTGAGTTGTCAAATCGGTTGATGAGGAAGTGGTATTAATCTCGCCAGATGAGGGTGATACTGGGGGGTGGATCTCCTCAATTGTAGGGGGCACCGTCTCAAGGTCCAAATTATTCATCTCATAGAGAGCTGCTCTGTAATCTGGGAGATTAGGACAGTGATGTGAGTAATGGCTGTAAACACCGCATATTGCACAAGGGTGGTTGGTACGCAGTGATTTATCACGAGGCTTAGGGATTGGATCGAGTTGGACAACCGGGATGTTGGGGTCATCGTCAAGCATTTGCATGTGTTCCTATAATGCAGGTAATTATGGACAATTATGAGTCCGGTGGCCTAACTCATCACACAACGAGCATTTGGGAGGAGCATGAAACACGGGGGGGGTTTTAACTGTTTTGGGCGGGGGTACAACAGTGTATGGTTGTGGGCCTCTACCCCCAGTGTGCTTGATAAGAGGGGGTGGATTCGTAGATGACGAAGGGGTAGTGACATCGGGAGGTGGTTGACTCGTAGTGGCGATGGGTTGCACCGGTTGTAGGACGACATTTGGTGTCGGCGGGGGAACGGGAGGCGAAATATACCACATGGGTAATCCTAAGATTAACCCGGGGAGGCTGAGAGTAGCCATAACCAGGGTGCTTTCTACTCCTGAGGGAGGGAATAGGAAGGGGATTATGTGGATGGGTGTAACACCAATATGACTAGGTACCAATGGTGGTTTGGGTAACAAGGGCAGTTGATTGTTGGGTGTTTGTGTATTGTGGGAAAGGGTACATAGGTTAGATACTTCAGTCGCTCGTGATGGGGGTGGAATGGATTGGAATGTTGAGGTCATCGACGTATCTGAGTAAAGTTCGGGTCCCACGGAGGAAACCAATGAGGTAGATGCACCACAAACAGGTTGTTCAACCATGGGGAGAACATTTTTGGGTGCAGCGGGGGCATTGGGATCGTAATAGGTGAGTTGATCAACCTTGACCACGTGTCCATCATGGGGGAACATCATGGTACGAAAAACGGATGAGGCAACCGCCCACATGGCATACATGTAGTTGCGGCCAAGTAAGAGGTTATAATCAAGTTGGACATTGATGACCTCTATGTCAATGAGCATGATTTTTCTAGCCAATTGGACGGGGACATTAACTAAGAGACCTTGGGGTTGAGCCGAACGACCGTCGTAGGCTCGCAATGCAGTGGTGGACTGCTGGAGAGTAGGGGGTCCCAACTTCTGCCAAACGAATGTGGACATAACGCAGGTAGAGGCACCTTCATCGATAATGCACCGATGGATGACAAGATTCCAAATGGATACAGAAACTTGGAATGCTAAAGTGGAAGGCAGGCGTGGTTCGGATTGGTCCAAATCGAAGGCCATCAGTCGTGAATCATTTGGTTCAATAGCACTAATGGCGGAGAGCAAAGTCTTGCACTGTGAAGGATAGTTTTTTAAGACCTCTAACGCAGACATGGCTGTGGGAGACTGGGCTAAGTCATCTACAATGTTGTAATTAGACGCAGCGCGAGCTTTGGGATTATTGTTGATGCGACGAAGTGGGAAGCGAGGTGCTTTGGAGGTGCCATCTAGTGGAGCCAAAGGTATACATAACGACTGATCAGTGAGATGAGCGTTAGTGTTCTTGTCGGCGGGACGGGCTTCGGGGGTGGATCCATATTGGTTCTGACGGGTTTGAAGGTTGACATCGATGGATGACATCATTAACAAGTGGTGGGTACCTGAGTCTAACATGGGTTGATCAATAGCGGCATAAGTGATCTGTTGTTGTGGTGGTGCATTTCCTTGAGGGGGAACCAACGGCTAAGTGTTCACTACGCCTTGGGTTGGTAAAGGGTTTTGTAAGACCAAGGGTTGATGTTGAGGTGGTGGGGGGTTGGGCGGCACCTGAGGAGCCGCGTGCCCTTGGCGATGGGCATCATCAGTCCAGAGTTGTCAAGCTCACTCCAAATGTGGGCAAGCATGAGTGAAGTGGCCATAGACCCCGCAAATAGAACAAGGATGGTTTGTTCGCAAATTAGGATTTTTGGCTTGTTTGAGCAGTCGATCAGGGTTTTGGTTGGCAGGTGTCGCGTTATTGTTGTTGGGGGGATTGGGAGGTTGACCGCCTTGGTCTGGAGGGGGGTTGTTCCCACGGTTACGGCCTTTGCCGCGGTTTTGCTGGCCCTCTTGGCGCTGGTTATTTTGGTTCTGCTGCGGATTCTGTTGGGCATACACTTTCCCTTGGGTAGCAGGTGGGTTCTAGGGTTGTGCAGGTGTAGGAGTAGGTTGTGGTGGATAGTAAGTAGGTGGAGGCGGCGTAGATGCTGAACCTTGTGGGGGTTGCTGATATGTCTACAGAATGGGTTGTGGGTTTTCCGTAGGTGCTGCCTATGGCAGGTAATAAGCGGGTTGGGATTGAGAGGATACAGGAGCTGGTGCAGCCTGTGGGTGGTAATATGGCTAAGGTGCGACCGGGGGGGCGTAAACGGGGGATGCATGACCAAAGCACTGAGGTGGACATGAGGGTCCATGGGAATGGTGGTGATGTGCCTTGGGAGCATATGCATTGGTTGCTCTAGACTAAGATGTAGCCCATGAAAGGTTGGGGCCATGGATAGGGTGTGCTATGGAAAAGGGTTGGTTATGTGAGGTTATATGACCAATGATGCCATCTACGGCATGGGATGCCCCCGGGGTATCGTGTCGGGAGGAATCGCCATGAGGGGTGTCAGGTATGATGGAATATAGATAACCTAACTGGGCGTAAATAAGGTCAAATTGCTAGGCTTTGAGGATGGCCTCTTCTTCGGACTGGGGTCGTTCGGATGCCACATCCTTGGCAATGACAGGAAGGAGAGATTTTAGAAACCAATCTAAGAAGATACGGTCGTCTAACTTGATTTTACAGAGGTTGCGATGTCAACGCCACTCATGAATGTGGTCAGTGATGTTGGTAGCCGTGTTCTGTCTGCAAGACAGTAGGATCTCAACTCCTGCGTCATAGCGGACAGGTAACTAAAAGAACTGCAGGAAAGTCGAGGCAAGGTAAGTAAAGGTGGCATGGGTCCCATGGGGCTGCTTGATGTACGACTTAGCTATAGAGCTAGTGAGGGTGCGCTGTAATAGATGGAGGCGGACAGAGTCGTCCACTATGGAGTTGGAGGAACACCATAGATGGAAGGACATAATATGGTTCTGGGGGTCATCACCTGCCTTCCCTCAAACTTAGGGATGTCGGAGGGAAGCTTGGTGAGCATATGAGGCCACGTAGGGTCGTTTCTGATGGGATCGTTAGTCAGTCTAGCTAGGTCAGGAAGGTTGAGACTATCCATGAATGGAAAACTAGTAGAAGGATGTGACATACTAGAGGTTGTGACCATGTTGGGGCCAATGCCCCCTAGTGGAGGGGCTGGGTTTGGGATGTTGCCCCCAGGTGGAGGATCCAATGTGGCATGGGACGGTCCTGCATCGCCAAGGGTAGTGTGAGTCATTGATGGAGTGGGGATGGGTATGCTAGCTACTAGAACAAGTACAGTGATCGAAATGGTAGATGTGGGCCCCATCGAGGGCATACCCAAAGCAGGTGTGGTGATGGATCCTCCACCAATGGTCCCTACAAAGAAATGGTTGGAAGTCATGCCAGCCATGGGGCTGGTTGGTGCAGTGTAAGTGGGGTTCTCAGACTCTGCCTCAGAATAAGAGGTAAAATAAGGGGCGTCTAAATCGGGTGACGGAGTTCTATGCCATTGATGAGTGGAGTCAAGTGACAAAGCTCGAGATCTATGATGAGTGGTATCAAGTGATGAAGATCTACGTCTATGACGAGTGATGTCAAGTGAACGTGAACTGTTCTATGGGGGTTCTCCCCGGAGGCACCGAGAATGTCTCGGAGACTCAATGGTGATAGATGGTGTCAAGTATATGGGGGTTGTGTTGAGTGAAAAACAGCTCGAAAACCCTAATGCAACTGAGTGTGCAGAAGGAGAGCACAAAAAATATGGCACTCAGGCCAACAACCAACTCAAAACACTAACTGTAATAGCTATGCTACAATAAGTGGAGTACCAACAGAAATGGTCAGAATACCAACAAGCAGCAAATTTCCTAAAAAAAATAAAAATAGTGGACTCACTAAACCAAAGGGAGGTAAGGGAGCATGCAAACACCTAGCTAAATAGTATTCTAACTCAACCAGACATATCCTATGCAAGGTGATGAAATCCAAGTCAGACCATATGGATAGTAGAGCCAAGTGGCTAAAGATATCCCCCTACCGAGAGGGACACCGGGTAGTCAATCCTAGAAGAAAAGCAACTAAGATACCCTGTTCATGACACGTTCGGTTGGGTGAATTTGCAGTTTGGTTCTATCGCCGTTGTATCCCCATACGGGTGATACACCGAGAGCTACGAAAGGTATCCTTCGGTTAATGAATGGATTGCGGTATTCCACTCAGGCTTCCAGAACCAATCTGGCTAATTCAACCCTCCTAGGGAAGAGGCCTTCCCGATAAATTGGTTTTAAACTGTGTCAAAAAATACTAGGGGATTTTGATTCCCTAATGGACAACAACTATGTCTCATGTGTAAGCAACCGAGGGGTGTTATTTGGATTCATATCCCACTGATCCCACCTAACTACAAGATTCTTATGTGTTCTCCAAGTGGGGTTAGAATGTTGGTTGTGTTAAGCAATATTTTAGGGCTCACTTGAATTAGGTGACAGAGTGTGTGCGTGTGAGATAATGAACCCAAGTAAAAGTGCCACGGGGTGGGAAACTTTCTAACTAAAAATAACAATGCAAAAATTAAACTTTGAAATGAAAAATTTTCTCTTTTAAATTAAAATGCTGAAATTTTTAAAAAATATTGTAAATGGAACAGAAATAACACTGCAGAAAACAGGTTGTAGGGAAGTAAGGATGCAGATAGGACAGATGGCTGTGCAGGTGTAGAAAATATTGTAGCAAAGTGTTGGGTTCAAACAGGGAAAAAGGGCAGAAAACAGACTACAGGTCTATGGAAAATCTGCGCGGTCGGGCCGTGGGAAACAGGTCAACAATCGCGGGCAGATTGCGGGAATTTGGATGAAAGACGCAGGCGGACCACGGGAAAAAGGCTGAAAGTCGCAGGAGGATAGCAGGTAAATGGCTGAAAGCCACAGGCAGACCGCAGGAAAAAGGCCGAAAGATGCAGGCGGATAGCAGGAAAATGGCTGAAAGCCGCAAGCGAGCCGCGGGAAAAGGCCGACAGTCGTGAGCAGATTGCGGGAATTTGGATGAAAGATGCAGGCGGACCGCGGGAAAAAGGCCGAAAGTCGTAGGCGAATAGAAGGTAAATGGTTGAAAGCCACAAGCGGACTGCGGGAAAAAGGCCGAAAGATGGAGGCGGATAGCAGGAAAATGGCTGAAAGCCGCAAGCGAGCCGTGGGAAAAAAACCGAAAGACACAAGTGGATAGCAGGAAAATGGCTAAAAGCCGCAAGCGGGATGCGGGAAAAAGGCCTAAAGACGCAAGCGGATAGCATAAAAATGGCTAAAAGCTGCAAGAGGGACGCGGGAAAAAGGACGAAATGCATAGGCGGATAGCAGAGAAAGGGCTGCAAGCCGCAGGCGGCCCACGGTAAAATGGGTGAACAGCTGCGGTCGGACCGCACGAAACAGGCTGAGAGCTATGGTCAAATCGCAGGTAACAGACTAAAAACCGTCGGTAGATTGTCGGTAACAGTTTGAGAGCCGCGGTCGGATCACATGTAACAGTCTGAAAGATGCGGTCGGAACGCAATTGCGGGGGCAAAAGATGCAGTTTACGGCAACCGAAAGGAAAAAACAGAAAAATATTGCAGAAAATTAAAAACGTTTAAAACTATAACCAGAAATTCAAAGGAACACTAGGGGAGTCGCCAAAACTGTAGCTAGGTTTTTCACCATAGCTTGTGCAAATGAGCACCTACTAAGGAGAAGTGCCTCCTTAGTAGCAGTTCAGTAAAAACAGTAAATAAAACAATAACTACTCTAAGCATGTGCATAAAATAACAGAAAGATAATAAAAGTGGTTTTTTTTATTGATTATACCTCCCATATGAAGGTTGATGAAGCATTTGTAGTAGTCCAAGATGGTTGCTTCCAAGCTCCAGTGTTGTTCCTTTCTCTTTCTCCAAAGGGTTTTGGAAATGGGCAAAATGGGCACTCAAATGTGAAAGTAGCTCAAGGGTGAGCTAGCGTTTCAGGAGTGATTTTGGTAGAGTAAGGATATGGATGACTGTGGATGTGAAATAGGGAGCCTTTATCACCTATTTATAGGTTTTTAGTGGTGGAGTGCTGGCCCATGGTTTTGGGCACCATATGGTTTAGGTCAGCTATATAGGGTTTTTTCTATTTTGGAGGAATTTTGGATTATTTTGAGGGAAAAAGGGGTTTTTGGAGGCTTTTTTAATGGTTTTTTTTGCCTTTTGGAGGCTTTTTAATGGGTTTTTTTGGCCTTTTGGAGGCTTTTTAATGGGTTTTTAAGGTTTTGGAGGCAAATATGGTAGGAAATATGGACAAATGAGTCATGTAATGGGGTAGATGAGGTAGTGAGCACTTTTTGAGTGTTAACACTTTTCTTTGTGCAAATATTTGTATGTGTGCATAGATATTTGCCTATGTGCATGTATTTTTTGTATGTTTATGTATAAATCTTTTTATGTGTGTAGGATTTTGTATTGTAAATATATATGTATCTGTACATATTTAATATGTGTGCAAATATAATTATGTGTGTCTAACTTTTGTGTGGTTGTGTGTAAATAGCTAGAGGTGGTAGGTACACAAGGGGGGTGTCTAGGGCTGGTAGGTACACAAGGGGGCTCCTTCATTGATCTAGAGAGAAATCAATAAATCAAAATATCATGGGGTATAGTGAATGCTTCAAACAATAAAGTATAGAATTAAATGCTCTCCGTTAAGAGATCGAGATCACATTTTCAACAAATATAAGGAATCTTTTTGTATTTGGGAAGATCACCATTATCATTCATCACTTACACAACAATTTCATATACAATGACAACACTTTAGAAAAACTTGTCAAAATAACAAGGTATAGGAAAAGGTCAAGTATCTCCCTAGTCATCATATCAACGGCCCCATAAAATTTCTCCAATAACTACCTAATGTGTTGAATTTTACCATCGAACTTTCATCCTTGCATTGTGATGTATACAAACTAGTTGGATCTTATTAGAATGACATTTTATGATCAAAATACATTTCATAATATAAACCAATTGAAATAATATTCAATATGTCAATTCTAAATCTAAAGTCACACTTAAACCTAAATGAAGGAAATCATATCAAAGGCCATTCAAACTCAACCATTTATTTTAAAAGCATGATGTTGTTTATTAGGCAACTCCACACAACAAGAGACAACAAGATACAAATATAGACAAGATGGATATAAATCATATAACTGAAAATCCATGTACATCAAAGCTACAAAACTAGTCCAAACATATAAATTTTCTGGAAAACAATGGAACATGGTTCCCAATGTACACACGATGGCAACTCATGCCCTATACAAAGTCAACCAACTCATGCTGTAGATCCAAAATACATGTAAAATTGTGTCGTAGATACCAAGTGCATAGCAACTAGTGCCCAAAAATGTCACATCGTGACTAATGTGCATAACATGGTATGACATGCATTGTTCCCACCCTCATCACTCCCAGGCACATCTCCGAAATTGATCTTCCTCTTCTTGGAGCTAGTGGAATATCGAGCCTTCTTCTGTCTAGAAGTATACCGCCTCTCCAGGATCTGAAACAAATGATATAAGATACCATCATTTTCAAGCATTTGTAACATTTACCACATTTATAAAATGAATGTAGAATTCAAATATTAAATAAATCATTGCTGATGGGAGTGGGAGACGTGAGGTAGGTGTCCTTGATCTACTGATCTTCTCAGCAATGCCACCCTACAACATTTACAACAATCATTTCATTGAAAAATAATAATTGATTAAATTAATTTCCGTTAATGCATCACAATATTTTCATAAATTAACTTGATTCTCACTGTGAACACCTCCGACAATGGACATGTCTGGGATTCACGGCTAGCAAGTGGAGCAGTTGGATGGATAACTTGCTTTGATGCAGTCATGGGGGGGGTGGGGGTAGTTGTAGTTGCAGCAACTATGGGTGCAACCACTGTAGATACATCGACAAATACTAGAAGAGTAGTTGCCACAATAGTGGCAGGAAATGAAGAAGATATGGTGGAAGAGGGAATGGTGGTATGGGGTGGAGGAGGATGTCCTGGACAATGAACCCCTATCAGTTGTACGATAGGGGGTATCGACCTAAAAGGGATAGGGGGGATGTTGAGAGATGGTAAATGGTAGGGAAGTCCTGCATAGAGAGAGAAGGATGGATACGAGGGGGGTTGTGGATGCAGGGGGGAGATGGATGGAAGTGGGGGTGTGGACGAATGGGGGAGGATGGATAGATGGGGGGATGTGGACGAATGGGGGAGGATATATAGACGGGGTGGAATGGACGAATGGGGGAGGTTGGATGGAGGGGGTGGATGGGAAGAGGGGGGAGTATGGAGGAGAGGGGAGGCCAGATGGAAGGGAGGGGGTGGACGAAGGGAGGGGTCTAGATGGAAGTGGGGGAGGGGGGGGGGAGACTCATGGTAGAGGTTGGAAAATGGGACTTAAATGGGGAGGTGGAACAGTGTCACCTATAGTTAATGGTGGAACTCACATATACATTTGTAATATCATAGTTTAGTAGACAAAAATCAAATTAAACCATAGAAATTCATAACAATTCAAATTAAAAGCATGCTTTTAACTACACATTGTACCTGTGTGTATGGTGACCTGCCAATCCCTGGTGGAGATGCTTGGTCATCATAGTCTGTACATACCCGTGGACACCAAAATGCGAGGACGTTATGAACATATTAAACAAGTAATTATTTAGGCAATTAAAATATTCAAAAATATTGTACGAATTATCATCATGTATGTCATAAATATAAATAAATAAATAATAGAAATGCCATAAGTAATAACAATATTGTGTGAGGTACTGAAAATACCTTCATGTGAGGTGCTACAATTTCAGTTGCAGCTGTCATTATTGCGTCAAGGTTGGGAGATCCTACGTTCTCCCATGTCGGCATCTCCGCTCTAAATAACTATATATTGAAATAACGGTTTAAGTCATACATAATTGCTTTAAAATTACTTTACAATTTCCCAAGTGATGATTGAAAATTCATTAAAAGATGTGCTAACTTGATCCATATAGAATCCCTCGATCGGGCCAGGGAAATTGTGCCCGCAATGGGGACAAATATGTGGCATTTTTCCCATTGAACTAGAAGGCCCAACATGGCTACCACTAGTCACAGGTCTATCCTGACTCTGTCGTGAAGGCCCTGCACCTAAGTCTCTATTAGGGTCAAACTGTATCTGTACTGTAGTCACTTCTACAAACGCAATGTGTCTAAGGAGTCCATGTGCAACACTCCTCATCGCCCCATCGATCTGATCAAGTTTGTGGGGTAATTGAGGTGGCTGTGGAGAGGGGTTGGGCTCGCGCCTAGGATATGGTGTCCCTCTCAGTGGGTTCCTCTTGGAATAAGGTAGATCTTGGGAAGAGACAAGCCCAACACCCTAGAACTCGGTTATGTCAAAATAGTTGAGATGTAAACTGAGCGCAAACTCAGCCCACAATTGTCAAAGGAAGTACTGTAGAACCTCCCTATTATTGCAGGGAGGTTTATTGTAAACCATGAACCACCTATGCATCCAATTGTCCGTCCATGGTTGGAAATGACACCAATCCATGCAGACATGTGGATTTCTAATGTATGGTGGTTGTTGTGTTCTTAGATTGGTGAACATACTATATAATTGGGCCTTTGTAATTTATAATGCTTTTATTTCCTCAATGGAAATGCCTGTGGAATAATACTCCTGCATCCTAGCTCTATGTTCGGTCATGTCAGTCAATTGGCGATGTGCATGGTTGAGGGACTCAATTGAGGTGGAAAGGGACACTTGAGATGGTTCCCCTGTGTTTCTTAATTCTCGAGTGTGCACTCTCATTTCATTTACGTAATGGTTCAAGTCGTCTTGGTCGAAATTTTATTGGGGGTTTTGATTTTCTTGGGCATTTTGATTTTGTTGAGGGTTTTCATTGGTTCCAATATTTGTGTTTTCTTGTGTTCCACCAGACTCCATGTTAACATTTTCTTCATTCATTGTATAGGTTTATACTTTGAAATTGAAATTTTTTCTATTATTCTACTAATTTGGGAATTATTAAAAATTTAATAAACAATAAACAAATTGATAAAATGACAAAAAACAACATATATTACCTATCCAGTGAAATTGATGATCACTCGGTAGATGGATTGATGGATTTATTGAGTGCAATACGTTAGTGAGGTGGTTAATCCACGTACGCACCAGGTGAGTGAGGCTTGGCCAACTGGAAGTGAAATAGAACACGTCCTGCCCCTTTTTTTATTTGGTTTAATAGAAGCACCTGCGTGCTTTTGGGCATGTACGTGCTAAAAATGTGCATGCACCTCAGTTTAGTACCGAACCTAATGGCGAGTGCGCGCTTCATTAGGTTCGTGCATGTCTTTGTCTTGTCTCTGCTAGCGCGGCCCTATTGCAATTGTTTTGGGGAGCAACTTTGTGCACCCACCCTTATAATTGTTGAACCATAAATGATATTGCCACTTGGAATTATAGAGTATGTGAAGAGGGTTGTCAGGTTGATTATGAATTAAATTGGCTTGAGTCCCGCACACATGCATGCCTTCAAGATATCGTTTCGGGTGGCCTCCAAGGACTCCATGTATGAAAAGAGGGACAATCACTTGAGAGGTAGTGAGCAGGTTGTTTGTAGTGGCAATTTTAAGCTTCATGGGCTTAAGATATCTTGATTCCCTTATCTTTCATTAAGATTATGCGAGTTTCAGTGTATGTTCCTTATAGAAACACTAAATTTTTTGTGGTTATGAAATGTGGAATTTTGGGACTCTATAAACAAGGGCCTTAGCAATGTATAGTTCACTGACTGTCGGAATCCATGAACTCAACAATGGATGGTTCTGGAAGTTCTGGGGACGCTCAGTTTTTGCCATGGTCTTCCCCTCCCATAGAATGTTAAGAAAATACTGGAAGGGGTTATGGATTATCCTTTGGTCATGTTGAGAACCACATGAACATACACCAATATCTTCTGAAATGCCACCAACATGGAATCCAAGTGTAGAGGATGCCTCCTGCTCCATACACTCCATACAAAAACATATTCAAAAAAATTGTGCTTGTATGCTTTGGTGATAATGTCACTGATAGAGGCGGAGGCTCATATAATGAACAAATGGTAATTGGAAACTAGCAAAATAAAACTTATCAATGCATTCATTGCCACTTCTTATAGTAAATTTCTGCATAGTTTTCAACACATATTTTTAAGCATTTAGGTCAATTCCAATATGTTATATTATTTTAATTATGGGGATATTTTCTGTCCCGGTGGATTACTCCTGCAATATTTTATTCACTATCCCCAAGGATAGGGTCCATCTCTTCATGAATCAACCACTCAATGCCCCTCCTTTGTTGCACTTCCCTGAAGAAAGAGTGAGTGTTTTTGTTCACTTTCTTCTCTTTCAAATCAAAATATCCAATAGACTTCCTTCTTAGTGATAAGGAGATTTCCTTCCAAAAGAGATTGGGAGATTAGCCTTATTTCATTCTTAGGTGCACCCACTAAGTAAGGTGAGGATGATGTTGAATAGTGCTTGTATTTGTAATTTAAATTTATATGGTTTAAAACTTGGCACAATACACCTTGACGTACATGGTTGAGCATGAGAATAATGGAAGAATCCATGCCGTGGATGTTACGGGGCATGCCTTTGTCCAGGGCAATAGTGGAGGCAGAGGCGGTGGTGGATATGGTGGAGGCAGTGCCTGGAACTGAGGCGATGATGGTGACTCGATTTCTCCCAAATATACATAGGAACTTGGAAGAGGAGGAGGTTGAATTTGCCGATGAAACACATTTTTATTTTAAAAATTTCCTAAATTTGAGCGGTATTTTGAGGATTTTACTAAATTTCCCAAAAGCTTCTTCCATGTGTTTAAGGTTAAATTTCACGATGGTGATGTCCAATAGCTTCCAATTTGAATTAGTGATGTAAAATATGGATATATTATACTAATATTGGACCATTCCATTACCAAAATATATTCATTCAGAGTAATTATCTATGAAACTCCCACTTAATAAACATTGCCCATAACTTTACAAACATTTATTTAAATGATTTTCTTTTCATTGAGTTGTGTGAAGTCAAAAGTAGCTTCGACAAATCCCAAAACCAGTGGAGCACATCAAAGTTCTTATGGGATACTATTGACCTTGTTAGTAAAAAATAATAAATTATTCATTATTTACCAGCAACAAATGTTTTCCATTAAATTTATGGAAATGTGGTATTTAACATCGTAAAGTCAAAAGATTTTCCAAAAATTAGCACTGGATTATATTCACTAGTTTAAAGTCATTTGATTTTATAGAAGTGTTGTACTTTTTTGAACATTTTTATAGAAGTTGCGGTATTATTTTAATTAATTCAATGGGAGTGTGGTATTCTGTGTTGGAAATTAGCCCACCTGGAGTGCAGTATTTTATTTTGGTTTTACAAGATTTTTTTGGATTACTCCATTATAAGATTTTTTGCCTGCTTTTAGGTTGAATTTCTTGATCCTTCTCGGCACGTAATGAAATAAAAATACATAAATAAACAAATAAAATCCAACCAGTCCATTCCTTTTGGTTGACTAGCAGTTAGAAACCGCTTTAGAGTAATTGTAAATTTGAATGCCAAGACCAAACTCTAATTTCTCTTCAAATTTTTCATGTCCATTCAATTTGTATCTCGAGAAGGTGCATAATACATAAACAAATTCAACAATTTTTGTATGGTTCTGATGGGTATGGCATGTTCACTAAGTTGTTTTCATTGCATAGGTTGCATTCTTCCTTCCTATCGAGGCCATATTCAAAACACTATATCGCCCAAATACCGAATTGATCTATTAACACTATATCGCCCAAATCCCAAATCGATCTATTAACACTATATCGCCCAAATACCGAATCGATCTGTTAACTGAAACCAACCCTCATATATACGATCAAATGCCACATAAATATTATGTCTTAGAGATGGCCATTAACGTAGATTCCATCCCACATGAGAAACCAATAATGGAGAATTTATCATCTCAAGCAAATATTAAATCTCACTGCTAAAAACCAGAATCAGATTACAGAAGCTCTCTGTTCAAATATTGATAAGCCTGAGGCTTCAAATCCTTTGTTGTAGAGGTATTTCTTGAATTGTTTCTCATTTCATTAATTATTTACCCTCAGCCCTGTTTTCTCTTTCTTCAAGACTTTGATTCTCCTCTACAAAGCTAATGAATGAAAAAGCATGTATCATAAAGGGAATAATTGTCACTTGTGTTCCCTCCAT